>VOMN01073042.1:0-28406 GCA_014899125.1 Orchestia grillus | reverse complement strand
CCAATAATTTGAGAAATGTCTCGGGTAGTTATAGTGCTTCCGTATAGGGAAACAAAGATGCTGCCTTGTATTTTGAAGGATGATTAGTTTAAAAATTTACACTACTATAGAGATACTCTAAACCATGGTATTATAACGGGTCCAGATGGTATATAATAATAACTTCCCAGTGCACAACATCAAACTGCTATCGTACGTCGCCACGACTTTAGCTTTCTAGGAAACATTCTGTTCGTTAATATCTCAATTGTGCATCGAGTAACATCGTTTGACGACGTTAGATTTGGACTGTGCAAAGTTTTAGTTAGATAATCTTGTTTCGCACGTACGCTTCGCAAGTGTGAATTTGAATTTGTTGCAAAGCATTCGAGGGCAATTCTTGAGGGCTCGAGATTGTCGCTTATTCCGTGCTGAAGACAGTAAAAAGAAAGCTAAAAATCGCTGATTCATTTATTATAGTATCATCTTTGGCGCCAAAGTTATTGCAATTACCACAAGGAGGAAGCTATTATACAACACGCACGCGGCCTCTGCAGTCGTTGTAGTAGGGCAGTGTCTGTACGCATTCGCTACTGAACAAAGCAGCTCCTCATTATCGCTTCCAATTACTTGAGAAACAAAAAGCATTCGTTAATTACCGTTGCAAAGTTCTTTGGTACTATTTAATCGTTAAGTAATAATTCGACAAACTTAAAGGGATTTTCTAGACCTTAAAAAGCACGTGTGTGGAACAAGTAGTGGTATCTGAGGGTTTACAACTTACTGGAAACGCTCAAAAAATGACTTGCGTGAATTATGAATAAGAATTTTGTCTCCTTCAGATTCAATTCTGCTCCAAGTTTACGAAGTTTCGGCTTTCGAAGGAGAAACCTCATCCTCTAGCGCGATCCCGATACCGAAGTCCTGATATTCAAATTTGGCGAAGAAGGAGGTCGACCTCTCTTGGAAGTGGAGTTTGACACATGGAAATTCAATCACTTTTGTGTAAACTTTCTATATTGCTCTAAAATTGTTATTTCAAGTTTGTGCGTACTGATGCTTCCTCTGATATGTGTAAAAGACAGAGCTTATCAGCTATTGCGTAAAACGAATTGGATGTTGTCAAAAATAAAGACTCAAAGTTTGGAATCAATTGTACCGTTAATTTTTAGATACCAAGCACGGTAAATAGGTAAATCTTGAATTAACTGTGGTCATCACAAGCGTATCAATAAGTCGTATTCATTATCTCCCTATAAACCGAAATCAGAGAGAATCAAAATAAATTAGCCAAAACGTCGAATTGAAAAAAGTGCATACGATCCTCCAAATTAATTTGAAACTGTTTTGCGTCAGCCAGTGCCTGCCGAATGACGCCGAGTTCCAATCTTAATTTGCAGGAGAAATTAATCGTCGGAGAGCTGTCATCCACACGGTAGGGGCTGGGCCACCAGTCATCACGCGAAGGGAGGCTTTTGTGACGACAGCTCGATTCTCGGTTGACAGGTTGGCTCTCCAATGCTATAAATAGAAAATGTGGTATAAAATTTAGCGTTATCATGGGAATGATGTTCTGAAATGATCTTGAGCAGGGTTAGCAGTCGTCCTCGATTTTAGCAGCGCTGAGGTGCACATTCCGAACAGTATCTTGTTGCATGTGAACACGGAAAAAGTAGAAGCAAAATGTTCATACTCGCTCAAGTGTTGATCGTGCATTGTACCACGGAATGTAGAAGGAATCAGACTGAAAAACAAAAACACATCTCGCCTCAACAAATTTTTCAATAATAAACCACCTTTCTAAATTATGACAAAAAGATAGCGTCCAATTCTCACTAACCATAGCATGTGATGGACAACATGCAAGACGGTCGCCACTGGAAGTCAAGTGTTGTGTTGCAGGTCCGTGTTCTAGGAAGTTCGCTGAGCAAATACCAGAGGCACGGCACGTGCGAGCCTTCTTTGGATTGCCGCTCTGATGTGCGCCGCCCGGTAAGGCTATTCGCTGCTCAGTTTTGATCTTTGAAAAAGTTATAACTAAAAGAGCCCGTGGGGGCGGCGGAGACGGAACTACGGCTACCTGGTCAGTTTTAAGGCTGGTTGTAAAAATGGGGCAAGTGGCGTTACAGCTTTTGTTTATGACTTCGTCTTATGACCTCGTCGCACTCACCCCTGATGAAGATATAATACATTGCACGCACATCAATTTGCTGGACTCTTTATGTAGATTTTCGCGTTAGAGCGCCATTTGGGCTTTCAACTTTTTCAGTTGAGCCACATTTCTTTAGTACGGTGGTATCATAGAGTATAAAGAGTTTATTGAGCTCATTGTTATTTAGCCTTATAATTGAACCATAGTCATACTACAGTTTTAGCAGTAAATTAAACGAATACTTGTATAGTAAAAATGAGTGTACTTTTATGATATAATAATATTGAACGTCAAAACCTAAACTTCAGCTGTAAAATGGGATCCTTCCTTCAAAGTACTAATCTGAACCCCCAAGGCTGAGGTAATGAAAATTAGGAAAAAATCAGTTTCACTCATAGATTGATGAATACATGTGTGAAAAAGTCCGGTGTTGGGGTACTATTGTATAAAATTATAATGGTTATGATACATTTATCAAGCGTTTTCCAAAAACTCCTCGAATCTCCAGTACATAAAGTCAGGTCCTCCGTGTGCGCTCTGAAACGCGAACACAATTCTGGCATTTAGTGTTCATTGCTTCCTCCTTTTTCGCTCGAATAAAGTGTTCAAAGTTCACCGAGCGTTGTTCAGGGTCTCCACGCGTCATGCGTGTCAGACAATTGAGCTCCTGGCGCGTGTCTGGCGTGAATTGAAGTGTACGATTGCTTCGCCAGTTTGGCGCTGGGTTACTTTTTCTTAATAGTCCTATGTGGCAGACTGTTATACGTGAACGTTGACCATGCAAGAGGAAATTGTTTTTCATAACTATATTAAACAAATTTGTATTGATGACACGATACCACGTGACACCGTACCACACGGCACCATAGCACATGACACGATAGCACATGGGAACATTGTATTACTAAGTAATTCGATTTCATAGACTTACAATTCCTTACTCCTCAACGGGCTTAAGGAATTGATGCAAGTTAAATTTTAAAAATCTTGATTGATCAGCTGAAGTTACCTCTGCTCAGTGTAGTATCAAATGAAATGAGTAAATAAATATTGCTATAGTTCCAATCGATATTTTGGTGTTTCAGCGACTTTTAATGGCTGGGTTGGTAAAGATTTTCCCATCAGAATCTTCTATCTATCCTATTTGAAAACTAAGAAAGATACGAAAACGAATCGTAGTAAGAATATTTAAAATGCATTTTACAACGAAATCGAAATGTTTAGGTTTCAAAGCGACCTTGCTTCCACATGCTCAACAAGCCCTCGGCGATAAAGTTACATGAAAAACGTGCGGTGTCTACGCTGAATTTGGCCCAAGAAGTGAGGAGGTGGTGCGTGAAACTGACATGACACAGTTGCACGAAAAAGAGATAAAGCATTTCTACTCCAGAGCAGGCCGCACTACCGAGTTTGTCAGATTGATGTCTGGGCTTGGAGGGGGTATACTAGGAATACATTTCACTTGGGTATATTCCACTTGGATGAGGTCAGAGTTCTTCAATGCAGAATCCACCTAAATTCTTTCGGCACCTTCCCATACTCGCATTTGAGTTGTGAGGTGGTGTCCCGTCTTGTATGCAGAAAATAGATCTTCAAGATATTCAAATCGATCCTCAAAGTTTTCGATATCCAAGATAACCTTTTATCTTTAATAATTTACTGATAGCTTGGCTCTTTACCTTAACTCCTTGGTCCATAAAAACTGTTGGAAAATTGTAGCCCACGTCATAACCGTAAAAAGCTTATGGTGTTTCGAATGGTCTTTTGCCTCTTTAGGTATATCCTGCAACAGAAATTTTGTCATTGTTGAAATTCACAACTGACTCCACTGAGCATAATTTATTGTTCGACCTGATGAAGATTTTGTCACATGACAAAAATTTCGTCCAACATTTCCTTCCATTGCAAGGTGTTTATCATCCGAGGAAGGGATGAGATATGTTCGATTTGTAAAAGATAAGGTTACAAATTGAATCATCATGGATCCTCAAAGCTCAACTCCTCAAAGAAGTTGCTGATGATTTACAATGTGATGCTATTTTCCTCAGGCTTATGAGAGGATTTTGTTTACAATCTCCTTTCGACACACTGCTCGCATGGCTTAGCAAAAGTATGCATTGCCTCACCAAGAATTCTCTTTGAAGACATCGTTTTGTCCCCATGATAGATCTTCCACACATTAAAAGCTGATTCTTTTGTACACGACTTGTTTAACAACATTCTTATAATGATTAATGCAAATTTTAAAACTACTGGGTTGAAACGAAAGTTCTGTCCGTTTTTGAGTTATAATTTTAAGGCATCATTGCCTCAATTTAACTTGTAAATGACACATATGTAGCCATCTAAATCACTAGAATAATTATAGCGATCTAAATCTCTAGAACAATATTTCTTACATCAGATTTTGTAATACTTGTTAAAATAAATTACTATTATTGATCCAAATGTACACTCCAAGCTAGGAACACATATCGGCATATTTTACTGGATGAACTTCAGATGGTTAATTTAGCAATTTCAGCAGCAAGATCGCTCAAGACACTTATTGAAATGATGTGGTGAATGAGCAGACCTGACCTGTAGAAGATAATTTTCACGTTTCAAAAAGGATGACTTTTGTCAAGAGGACGAAGCGAGAAAAGGACGCTCCAAAGGACTCAAACGGGAATCCATCTCCTTCAAGTCTTTTTATTGACGCCTACATTTCCATAAGTGTCTTTGAACGATCTTGCTGCTGGAAATGCTGTATTACCCTTCTGAAATTCATGCAGTAAAATATGCCTATTGTGGTCTTTACCTGGAATGTAGACTTGGATCAATAATAGTTATTTATTTTAATAATTGTTAGGAAATCTGAAATGAATTTAGAAATATTATTTCAGTGTTTTAGAGGGCGAAACATAAATCATTTATGAATTAAATTGGTGAAATGATGCCTTGAAATTATAACTCACAAAACGGATAGGACTTTTGTTACAACCTGATCCAATTTTAGATTAACTCGTTAAGGCTCCATAGTTAGATAAATGTTAACTCTAAACTATCTCAGATGCGTGCTGTGAAATAAAGCATTCGAGATCTTCTGTGCTAAATTTTAAGTAAATCGGTTCATTATCACACTGTTGAAACTAGTGTACATTTGACGCTTACGTCTTTGTTGCGCCTGGTATATGGTGCAAATCAAAACCATAATTTAATGTTAAAATAATGTGGAAAAAGCAGTATGGTTGCCGACCCGCTTTCGTTTGCTCGTTAGAACAAATGATGCTATCAAAAAATGCTATGCGTGTGTTTATCACGACACAAACACTAGTCAGAACAGGCTTGTGCAACGAGCGCACGATCCATCTTGCTTTATGACGTGCTGCCGCCGTCGTGCCGATATTCCGGCCTAATGTTCTCCAGCTGTAGCTGCACAATCCCGCTTTGTTGCGCCGCCCCAATTGCAGCTCGCGCAACAGAGGCAAATTTTAGCATGTTGTGTTTGTCGCAGCTCGCAGTCCCTGGCTATATTGATCGTCTGCCTAATTGCTGACTGGTATCTTGGATGCTCTGGGCTGAAATCGTTGCATTCCCTGGAACAGAAAACTGTCGAGTTCCTCCCAAGTAAAAATGTTACTTAAATTTAAACGCCGTGGGTTTAAAAGCGAAATGTTCTCATGCGTTGGAAAGAGCCTTCGAACTGGCTATTGTATGAAAATCGCAGCAAAAATATGCGAACGTTTTCATTTCGGGGTGAAGCAGTTTCTTTTAATTTCTTACACTTGGTATTTTCAATTATCTTGTTTCTATTCGTGCCATTTAAGTCGTTTTATTTATGTGAGATTTGACTTTTTACGAACTTTGTCAGAAATGACTGATTTTTTGACCGTCGAGAGCACGATTCTGAGTATTTTACGCTTTTGCTACAGAACGCATAACTTTTTGTGCATGAGATGCGGGATTCATTAGTTGCGAGGTGCAGGAGGAATTTTATGCTTCCAGTAAGGGCTGTAAAAACGTATATTAAAATTGGAACTACAATATCCTGGGTAACGAATATTGTACTGTTCGTCTCCCGTTTCCAACGGTAGTTTTATAATACGACATTTGAATTTCTACTTTCAATGGTACTGCATAACCGTATTCACTATTATGTTGCCATGAGTTTATGAGTCTATCAGGTTCATGTCTGGGGACTTAGCTGGTCAGTCTAAATGCCTGGCATATCCTGAATGACTGTTATGCCAATTAATGGCATTTGTAGCCCGATGCACCTGACAGCTGGCGTCTTTAAAAGGAGCTCGAAAAACAAGGCGCTAAAGCTCGAAAAATAATAGGGGACTAATTTTTTGCCGGAAAGTTTATCTACAATTTCTTCGTATTTAATTCTGTTTACGGCCTATGTAGGCATAACTGTATTTGCCCAAGTAAACATGCCTTAATTGCGTGTATAAATCTTGGCTAAATCCTATTTCTGTATTATGCCTATATAGTCCTAACCTTAGTTCTGTAATTGGACAATTACTGTAATTTGGCATGCAACCTTCAACATATATTAGCACAAATTGCGTTGACATTGGTCCACACCCAATCTCCTTCCTGTTGTAGTTTTTTTGTGACTGACCTAAATTAGTACTTACCACCATCGTAAAATTCACCACTAATCAGTGGAGGATTCTAATTGTTTCACAGGGCAGTCTTTTTAGACATAAGAACCTTAAACTCTTACTTATTTCTTCGTTCAGATTGCGAACATGTTGGTTTATTGCACTTCTGAGCAATCGCTTATCGCACGTTTACACCGTGGAAATTATTTTACGTACGTAAAGGTAAAAAATTACATTCATAAATTTTATTTAACTCTCTGAGTGATTTTCCCTGAGCAGAAGTATGTGTTACTCTCTATTTCGTTTAGAAACAGTCAAATTAATTGGGCTCAACACATTATTCCCATTACACTATGTAACTAAATTTTACATTTGTCTTGTCCCGGGTTAAACCACAATTCCCCATTTCTTTGTTACTAAACATAATGAGTAAAGAAATAATGATTTTAATGCTGAAACTTTGCTCATGTGGTCAGGTATGGGAATTTTCCTGCTGCCTTTTTTCAGTATAAAAATTGGTAAATATAATACAAGGAAAATGCAGAAGAAAAGCTTCGAAGGAATAATGAATTTTTTTACTGTTGTAGTGAAAGGAAATATGAAATCACGCTTAATTGTCAGATATGAAAATCCTGTTACGTAGGTTGATTTCTGTTGAGAATTTTAGTCGATTCGTTGTCTTTGCTAAAAAAAATTGCTCATAAAGTTTTTAATAATTTTCTCTAGATTGATGCATCTCAGAAAAATATGACACTTGAAAGCCCCACAGCACCACTTCATGATGGCCACAGCACAAGGTCAAACGTACGAAACTAAACTATTTTGCAGTATCCTTTACCGGCAGCCAAAACCCTCATAGTTCTGATGTAAACAAGTTTTCTTATCTTCCTGTGAAGTGCTCATTAATTCATAGTTATATCTTTTAGATTATCAATAAAATAATGTATCTTCGAACGCTTCACGTGCTGGCTAAGCTTGCCGAGTATGTTACAGTACCAAACGTATGTACTGCAATTCTGTGATAGACGATTTTATACCACTGTCCACTAGTACAGAGCCTATCAAGTGCGTCAATAAGATTCTTAAAAACCTCTCCTTAATACAGAAAAATTTATCGACATTCACGGCAGTCCATGAACCGATCTGCTTGTATAATTGATTTAAAGAATAAGCAAAGCCTGAAGATAATTCCCTAGAGGAATATCAGCACTAAAAATACCGGGTGAGCCACGAAAAAGTGCCGATATTTTTCAATACTCAATACTCAGTCACTATTTTTCTAGAGGGCTCGGCGTAACTTTATCTTAAGCATTGGTTTGTCTTCTCATTTAGCTAAAAATCCTTTGTTTCATAGAAGTAGTTTAGGTACAGTTACACAAAATATACGGGTGATTTTTTTGACAAACGTGCGAGTGGACCATTAAAAACTTCACCACCAAGTTTATTTGCTAAAATTACACTGAGTATTATAATAGGAAGAAAATAAATAATAGGCATTTTTAAATAAAATATTCAATAATATTATTGAGACAAGCTTCCATTAAAGCCTATATTCATGTTTCTATTCCAACCAATATCCACCATTGTTTTCAGACCATTTTTAACATCGGGCTGACATTTCTTGCTTTGATTTTCGAAATATTTCTGGATTGCTTCGAACTACGGTTACATTTTTGGCGATACAGTCACATAAATCTTGAAAGGCCGTTGGAGGTTTTTCTTAAAATTTATTCTCCGAATTGCCCTACAGACAAAAGTCGCATGGAGTCAGATAGGGAGTGCGCGGCGACCATTTTAACCGTACGCCCAGCCCCAGTGACACGCTCTCCCAATACTTCGTTTAAACGGTTCCGTACGTCAATATTTCTGTAAATTGGAGCTCTGTGCTGCATCCGCACACTCTCTTGAAGCAGAGATTCAACAGGGAGTAAAATGAATTTAAATTTGTTTATGAATTTACAAACAATGTGAGTTATCTCGGACAATGGGCAAAAAACCACACCCACGTTTTGAGTAACTGTACCTAAGTTATTCCCGTAATGCAACATTTTTATGACTGACATAAGTAAGTAAATTAATGTTTAAAATGTGACCAATCCGAGGTCTCTACGATGAATTCTTAACAAGTATTAGGCATTTGAAAATCTGGACTTTTTTTGTGCCTCACCCTGTATAGTTCGTAATTGACGGAATATTTGCAACGCTTTGATGAAATATGATACTATGAACAATACAATGGTAAAACGTTTGCCATTTTTGTATAGCTTTGAAGATGTAATTATAAAACAAATTTTTCTTTTAACTTCCTTAAAAATGGAAGGGAAATTTTATTTCCTGGAACTCGAACTTGGATTTGAGGATAAATTTATTTCTTTGGCATATGTGTGACCTGACTATTCATGCACCTCTCAAAAATTTTGCAAGAACACTCCAATTATTCTTAATTGCATGCGATATTGCACGAGATATTGATAACTCTGTGCAATATTGACAATGGACTTGGACTCCAGTCCGTCTTCAAATAAACTTGAACAATCAAATGGAGCCTTTCATTGCAATCTATAACTGTACTTCGACGATAATCAAACATGACAGACAACAATTGTGAACAAACACTTTTGTTTTATAAGGATAATGTTATTTTACTCCAAAATAATACTGCAGTATTTAGCCCTTAAGGGGGAGAAATGAATACCTATATGAACGTACATATAATTACGCATTTTAACACTACTGTGAAACGTTGTTGGGACTAAAATTAAAACTTAGCTTTTTCAATTTCATATCCATTGCAAAAGAGAGCATTTTATTCATGAACGTTGTGGATTATAAAAATTCCGTCATCAGAGATGTAAGAATGAAAAATGTCAAACTCAAAGTGAACAGAAATAAAAAACAGGGAAATAATCCGAATTAATCCTCTATAATCCAAAAATTTAATGTTCGCAGAATCATAAACCTAATCTGTATAAATAAGGTGCACTCAGACACACACAAACTGAAATATGTCGGTGAATCAAAGCAATGCATAATTTGCTAAGCCTTTGGCTTTTACTTAAGTTAAGTTTATTGGTACAGGAGAAAAACGATTCTAACACTCGAAGCTATAGCTCATTACTTGCTCTCCAGAAAGCAGAAAACTCAGCGATTTTAAAAATGAATTGTTCTCATTTTGAGAGCGATCCCCAAATGCTGATTGATCGGGAGCCGCGAATGGGTAGCCTGTCATACAGGAAATTCTTAAGTTAGCAGGGCCTGATGGGTGGCGGGAGCATAAGTTCTGATGACTTAAAACTGCATCCAGGGATCAAACATAATAATAAACTCATCTGGTCTGCAGGCATAACTCTGATGGCTGCTCCCTACTAAATAGAAATACAATCTCGAATCTATGTATATGTATGAAGCACTCTATCGTTGATTAAACTAACGAGCCCTCGCTCGAAAGACATTGTTCCCTCTTCTATTCCTCATTTAAATAGTGGAAACTCTAGTCCTAAAGTCTGTTTTACTGGGCTTCGGGTTGCGGCCGATATTGAGGATTTTGGCATCCAAGTTTGGCATCCTCATGATAGAAATAATAAGTTTGGTATTCGAGATTCTTTATAAACTTTTTTGTTTACTAGTTTGCATGTTATTAAGAAAGAAAAAGATGGGTATCAAGAACGCTCAGGTATAGCGCCCATCCAGCCCCTGAGGATGGATCTAACTTGAAGACGAGTTAATGAGTTGTCCAGCGAGTTATCGTCAGTCTGGATTTGGAATTGAGAAACATTTCAATTTAAAATTGAAGATCTTTTATTAGCGTGTCGAAACATAAAGCCATGTTAAAGATGACGATGGCCCGTAGATGACACTTGATTACGTATAGGAAATATCACTGCTTTACCCTTCTGATGAATATTCGCATGTATTTGCAAGTTGTTAATACTTGTATACAGAAGTAACTTTTTCAAATGAACATAAATACAACCACGAGCATCGTTGTCGAATGTCATTATCATTAGATCGTATACTGGTAATGAAAACTTCTAGATCGTCATTGCGTACATTACGTACTCCATGACGTGTTTGAATTTGCGGGCTGTCATGCGTTATTGCAATTAGTCTGCATCGGCACAGCTCCTCTAAGTTGCGGGCTGTCNAAGTTGCGGGCTGTCATGCGTTATTGCAATTAGTCTACATTGGCACAGCTCCTCTAAGTTGCGGGCTGTCATGCATCGTTGCAATTAGTCTGCATTGGCACAACTCCTCTAAGTTGTGGGCTGAAATTACAGTCCAGAAAATTCACAGGTGATGTTTGAGTTCTGTGGTGCATGTACCTCTATAAATGTTCCCTGTGACTTATAGCATTCATGCCGATTGGGGTATAAAAAGTCAACCAGTTTAGATATAAAGACATTATAAAAACATAATAAAAGTTATAATGTCTAAGCTGTATAGATTAAAGGTGTAGGTGGTTGATCCTTCGCTGAACGTAATCTGTTAGTCATCAATTTACACTAGATGCCTGTGAGAGGTTCGGGCCTTCACGTCCTAGCCGCACTGGAGTGCCGCTGTTTTGTATGTATGTTGTGTACCTAATATTTGTGCACCTGTTTATATGAGACATTTTTTTCAAAAGCAGTTATTAAATGCTCATAAAGTACCAGGAATATTTCACATTGCCTTCAACTTTACTCATTAGTTTTGCAGCCTTGTATGGAACGTACACAAATACCCAAAAATGTCCATAATTTATTCTTGAAATGTTAATACATAGTTTTGGATTTGCCCTGGACAAATATTTCAACTCATGTCTTACAACGTCCTTCGTGTTTACGAAAGCAAAATTTGCGGGATGTTTTTTGGGTAAATCTAGGTATCATGAAAATTTAATTTTTAAAATACACGCAATCGTATGAACGTTAATGCAATGCGTATATGCATTAAAAGAAGGTGCTTTTGGACAGAAATAATTGCGGTTTGCACAATTGTTCTTCTGGTGAGCTCGCGCTCGCTCCTCATATCGCGCGTACGTCCGATCCTTGAGCCTTGGAACTTAGAGCTATGGTAAATGATTCGAAGCTTTCTCACTGCCCAGCGTTTCTTATTCCTTAATAATTATAATAGGTACTTTGCTCAATACTTTCATTGCATGTCCAGTGAAAATTGCTTATTACTCTCTCGTAAACGAATTTCCATAAATGAATTTCCAGCGAGCTCAGGTACTTCGTGTAGCCTGCACTGCAAATAAATAATTCTTCTACTCTAAATATGAAATAAGATTGACTTCCATCTTGCAATTATAGAGTGGTAGTTTCAAAACATTTAGCATACAGCAGCACGGAAGGTGGGCGGGCAAGTGCAATGCTCCAGTGCACCTACACGGGTTGCTCCTGCGTCTGCGATGTCACTGAGCGATTAGTGTTCCAGTGACCAACTGTGCATGTATTCAGCACAAAATTCCGCATGTGCTGCTTTAAAACAGTCGTCGCATTTGAGAATAAAGTTCTAAATCAAACAAATCCACCTCTCCCATGATTGACAAAAACTTCACAATATCTTTTGTCTCGACTTCATTTGTACTTCAATTTTTTAGAAGCTAAAACTTTCTTCTCTGATAACTCTTCTGTGAAACTTAGCAGATTACCATCGGGCTGAATACCTTCATTCGATTCCAAGTTGGCGGCATTTTAGCAGCCTTAGAACAGCCGCCCACTAAACTTCTACAGATCTTCGCGTAATGAAAATCTGTATCATTTGATTGGAATGTATTGGGCCGTTCAGAAAAGTTTTCTTCGAAACTGCAATTGTCCGTCAGAGTTATCGCCAAATGGTCAATGACTTCCATGGTACTGAAATGAGAAGGCCGGGTGCCGGACTGCATCATCACTTCACTTCTGAAGCGGCGGCGGCTGCTGGGCGCTCTCACTGCCGAGCTACTGCCTTGGCAATTCATTTCGAGCAGCTCAAAAAATTTCAATAACCTCTCGTCACTTTCAACGTACTGCATAGGATCTGTTCCGATAATGTCCATGAGTTAAGTAAAAAGCAGGATCAAGAGACATATATTTTTGATGGATTCAGATTGGTAGGCTATTCAGCATCGCTTTAGTTACACGAATCAACTCAAGATACCCGTGTTGTTAGGCTCCTATCTTATACATAGCATGTGTACATGCAGTGGACAACTACACATATTGAAGAATTTTTTTACATGGGAAGTACTAAGAAATTATCAGTCTATTTTTTAATGGGTTCTGGAAACCAAGCCCATTCACAGCGCGTGGAAAATTTTGAATATGTTATTACCAAAAGGAAAAAAATTGTGAAAGGTAGAAAAATTCCTCGCAAATTAATTGTCTTTTCTTTATTAGTGAGGGTATCATTAAAGATGCGCTTTTACCGGAACTATACAAGGAGGCCAAAATTCTACAACTATGTATCTCTGCTGTAGGAACAGAAGTCTGATATTCTGTTATAGTTTTTTCCTACGTATGCAGCATTTTTTTCAGAATGCACTCTCATTGTTGCAGATTAAAAGCGACCTGATTGAAAAGTATCATTAAAACTTTTCTCGCCTAGACTTCTTGAATAAAGATTTCGTGATATCGTAGGACTGAATTTAGATGCACACTTCTCGCATTTATAGTTGTAACCCAGAGAAAGCTCGTGCCTTAGCGAAAAATCAATTAGGAAAATATGCTATTTTTCTCTGGATTATACCTCTTCAAAACCTGTCCAAATCGCATCCGGCCTTGAATTTTCTAAAACAAAGCAGTAACAATGGGTCTAAATATCTTTTGGAATACTGTGCACAGTCGAATGCGGAGGCTTGTATTTTTCTTGGTCTTTTAAGTGCGTCAACCGTGACGCGCTGGCCCTAGAATGATGTGCGGCGATGCACGTTCGTCGGATTTCTGAACTCACTCAAGACGAGTAAACGCGTTGAGCAAAGATGCTGCATCGAATTTTGTCCCAAGCTTGCTGATCCAAACTTCTGAGTGAGTGCCCAGTGTTCTGGGAAGGGTACAAACCGCTCGGTATTTTGCCAGTTTTGAGAGGGTGATGAATTTTAAAATCATGGGATTTTCATTCCGACTTGAATATGATTCTCTTGAAAGAATCAAAACTTTCTCGGCTCGATGTGCCTGAAATGACGTACCGAAAAATTTTAGATGAAGTTATCACCATCTTTGCATTCCTCATAGTCTTTATAAGCATCACGGTTTTTCTCTGATCTCATCTATATTCCACTTTTCTGAGCACGCTGTGACATCACTTATTTGATTTGATTCGAAAATAATAAAGACAAGAAGAAAATATAAATGTGTGTTCATAGCTTTTACCCACTTATAAAGGGCAAAATCTGAGATATTCTCACAGGTAAAACGAGCAAATTGAAAATTGTGCCTGGCATCTAGGGAGATCACTAAATACAGTAAGGCTTCTTCTGACAGAACAGATCGCAGCAGCAATGCAAGGGAAGGATGAGCATTCCCTGTAGCTGCTCTGAACTGCCCAAATTTACGGCAGACAAAACACCATCGGCCTTCGTCGTCTGCACGGCACAAAGGCTGTGCAAGACAGGCCCACCAGGTCTGTGTGAGGGCAATTTATGGCGGACCAGAGCACGAGTTCTTGGTGTGGGCCCATAAGTCAGTGCGACGGGAGATCGGCCCTCGTTTGATTAGTGACCCGGTTTTGGCTCTGTGGTGGGGATTGCGGGTGCGAACATGCAAACCAGCATTTTATTGCTCAGTAAATTAAATCAACAATTAATAATTTAATTAAATACACCCAGATACCCTTCAACAACAGCACCGCTCCCAGGCAAGGCTTTAGCATCGCATTCCACCCAGAATAATAAGTTCCATCGAGTGTGCTCCATAAAGCAACATTTATTAAAACGCATGTGTACCACAGCAAGACTTCAAGGCCCTGACGATGCTGATGAGGCGTGAGCGGTACCTACTCCAAGGAGAATATTTCTGCAGCGCCAGCCCTGTGGTGATGGTTGTCCTTGACCTACCCCAATGCAAGCGGGATTTTTGACTGGGATTGAGGCAGGTCGCTCGCGACTGGGCTGGCAATCCAGCCCCTGTGCAGCGGCGTCGCAGGAATGTCACTTCAGGGCAGGCAAGGCTTGCCCTCCTCCCCCCTCGGGGCTGCTCTGTGCTCTATGTACATATGAGTACGTGTAGCGACGGATGCCACTTATGATTGATTTGCCGTAAATTTGTGCTGTTTACACTGCCCAGGGAACACTCAGCTACCCTCCAAATCTGTGCGGTCACTCACCTTACTGCCGAGATCGCCCGAAATGCCGGACGCAGTTTTTTTAATTAAAATACCGAGCTCGATTTTTGAAC
This sequence comes from Orchestia grillus, assembly GCA_014899125.1. Taxonomy (NCBI): domain Eukaryota; kingdom Metazoa; phylum Arthropoda; class Malacostraca; order Amphipoda; family Talitridae; genus Orchestia; species Orchestia grillus. The sequence continues at coordinate 13,329 of VOMN01073042.1, read as the reverse complement.
TTGAGCTCTCAATTTTATCCCTGAGCGAATCTCGTAATCCACCTTTTATTCGTAAATGAAAGCTAAAAGTACATCTGTTCACGAAGCATTTTCCCATCTCTTACATGTACGTGTTAACTTTTTTTACTGCTTAAGGATATACATATGTCAATTGTTCTATAAAACAATTTTCTGGTATTCATGGGCAACTAGTCATTTTCATGTCCATAGTAAAATGAATTTTGGTAATTCAGCCGATCGCAGTAAATTTTTCTCGTGATAATCCAGAACTTTCCTCGACAATTTGGTGTGTGAGGCACCTGAAGCCTTCAGACGCGCGCTTGAAGTCGAGTTTCTAGCCAGTCACACAGCCTTGAAAGAATGGAGAAATTTCTTAATGATTGCAAAAAAAATCAAACAGAAGACGACACATTCTATTGTTTCATCACAAAGACGTCTATATAAAGTTTATTTTCCTCTCTATTCTCAGTGCCGCAGGTGTCCGATTCGAGCTCGAGGCGTCAAGGAAAATAAATGTTTCCCCTCTGTCGTAAGCATTTATTCTTGTTTCGGGAAGGTCTTAGCAGTTTACGATATTTCGGTGCTCTCGTGAACTACAGACAACGCACTAAAGCGCTTCCCGCTACAGCGCTTCGTTTGCCTCAACATTTAAGAAAAAAAATTCGCATGATGAAAAAAAATTCGTCGCTCTTACTCGCCCTGGAAACGTGAATTTTAAAAAATCGTAAATGAATTTTATCGCGCCCAGTTTCATGAATCTCTAATAGAGGCGAGTGAGAAAGCAAGACTCAACGTCGCACATCATATTATCGCGGGTTCAAATACTCAAAAAAAGACATCGCCGAGCATGACTGGTCTAGAATGGCACAAACCACAGAATTTAACACTAGGTTTCCATGGGCACTGTGTTGCCCTCTGACTGGCACTTAACCTGCATCTTGGCGTGTTTGCTGCTGCTAGACTCAATTACAAATGATATATATTAGCGTGAAAATGTTGAACAAATGTTAAACAAATGTCAAACAAAATGACGAATGACAAATGTTTGCCTAAACAAATGTTTGCGCAAATCAATGTTTGTGCAAAAATAGAGCGTTGCGTTCGTACGTCCTACAAACCGACCCCGACACTACAGTCTCAAGTTGAACCAACGACCGTCTTGAGATAATTCGGAAGCATCTTGCAGCTCTTGGACGAATTATCCCGAGAACTCGTGTCGCCGTGGTGCCATTCGCACGGTCGCTGTCGATTGCACAGGCCGGACTTCTCGGCATTGTTCGTTAGGGCTTGAAGGTATTCTTAAGAACTGTCGCGTCTTAAATGTTTTATTGTTTGAAATCATCCCCATATTTAAACGTATTTGATAGCACATAGTAAATCTTTATTTTGATGAATTTACACATGACGATATCGATAAGCAATAGATGAAATTTTTATTGATACGGAAGCAATGAAAAGAGGTATCATAGATTAAAAAAATAATAACTAGTCAGTCAGTTGTGTTATACAGTTTAGGCTGCTTTTTGCATAAAAAAAATTATCAATTAATTGAGTTGAACGCAATTTTACTTTAAGAAACAAAAATTTGCAGTTCTCAAGCTACAGAGCTCCTCTGCGTCGTCTTACGTGGGATGTTCTGGCGAGGTCCGTCCAGCTTTACTAACATCGATGGCACTGTCACACAACAACACGAGTCGCAACGTTGCGCAGCACTGCAACACGCTGACGCTAAGATGAATCGTAAAGAAGTGAAACAGTAAGAGCATTGTGCTCTACGTCGAGTGATGCAATGTAAGCAGTTAGTAGAACATCACATGCACTTTTCAACTAAACCTCCATAATAACTTAATCTTATTTCTATTATGAGCGTGAAACCATTTTCTCTACAGCAAAAAGTCACTACTACACCCTTAGGACTACTAGAGCCGCTGCTCACTTCAGGTTCCTAGGCCATAAGGGCACGAATACCCAGGAATTATGGTCATGAGGGAGAATTATTCACGCCCGTAACAGGACACCAGTCTGTCGACGGCTTTACTTTTCCAGTGAAACTGGCACTCGTTAAAGCATCCAGCTTGTGTGGGGAATTGGGTTTTAAATTTCCCAAGGGAAGCACATTTTACTTCATGAAAATCAGCGCGTTTCATCAGGACTTGAACGCGCGACCTCCGAACCAGCGGCGAGCTTGTTGCTTTTTTAAATCACGACCCCCCTGTACGCTACTAAGTATTCCGCTTTAATCCCATTCTCTTCCCTATTTTTACTAATATTCCTAACACACTTAGTAGTCAATTTGATTTCAGCCGACCGACCTTTGATACATTGTTAATTTCAAATCTTTTATCCTCAAAATCAATGAAATTGTACTGATTGATACGATATCCAACGTATGCTTTGCTGTAGCCTATAGTCTTTGAAGACCTACAAATCCTAATTTGGCAAGTTATTCTTAGTTTTTAGGGCCTGAATTGCCAAGCTGCGATGTGAGCTCCCCGGACACAAATTAGTAACCTGCTACTAAAATAGTGTAGGGCGGCCACGAGCGCGAAAAATGGCTAAAATTCTGCTCGACGTTGAGTTTACCAGTGTACTAATGTACATCTGGTCAAGTTTAGATCCCTCATTCATCAACTGCTCTCGTAGTACAGCCATAGTACGTGGACGATCGTCGCGACATCTAACTTGTTCTAGGTGGTCCCAGAAATTTTCTATTGGGCTCATGTCTGAGAACTTAGCTGGCCAATCTAGATGCCTGGCAAATTTATGGCAGCTGTAGCCCGACCCACCCGGCTGTTGTCATCTTCGGAAGGAGCTTGAAAAACAATTCACTCGAGCTCGAAAAACAATAGGTGGCCAATTTTTTGTCTAGGGAACTTATTAAGTTGATAGTTATTAGTGATTAAAATAAAATTTATTGTTCGAAAACAAATGTAATGAATTTCAAATTTTGAAAAATTAAAAAATAAATTCTTGGTGGGATATATGTCACGGTAGTTCAAAGTTAAGTGCAAAGGCCCTCAAATTATTTTGACTGAAAGAGGATGATAACATTAGAATGAAATATGAGGCGAATCTCCTACCGAGTTATCACAGACTTCTTGCACGAAACTCGTAGTTAGTAACTGATGTACGTATCTTACTATCTATAACTATATAATTGTGCTATCCTATCATAGAGCTAAAAACTGGAGGCTATTCGAGACGGGGCTTATTGATGCGTCTTTCAGTATCTTCCGTGTGCAATGGGAAAACTGTTCACATTCAACTTCGATGAACTCATAAAAAATTAGTATATTTGTTTAAGATGCTCCTCTGCATCATATTTTCATTTCAGAAAATTCATCATTTCATCTCTGTAAAAATCAATCCGACAAAAAATTCAAATGGTAATTTTAATTTTTATTGTCAATGGAAATAGATTTATAATTTTGTTGCAAATGTTTAATAAATAAGGGCTTTTGTATAGGATGAATTTAAACATTACAAGTATGTTCGTCTTAAAGTAAATTGATGAATGAATTCAAAATTTTTAAATTTTACGAAGAACTTTATTGATTATAATATTCACCATTATTAATCAAGTTTTTTATAATTTTGTCATCTATTCTTACAGATGTCAAAATCTACACAATTTTTCATTACAAATGATGCACCAATATTTTCTTAGTAATTGTATTTCTATCATGTTTTTCCGGTGGAAAGTACAGCAAAATCTACATGGAACTGCGCTAAACTCTGAATACTTGTTCCCTCAGGGTGCTCATTTTCTAGCCTGTTTTTTCCTGACCTCTGTTCGCACAAAGAGTTGCAGAAGCGTGGGCCCCGCGTGTGTGCGCAGGATCACAGGTGCTCTTCCTGCATGTAATGGTGAGAATGCAGCTCTGATCTGCAAGGCTATGCGTGTGCCGTTGTCCAGTGTACAATAAACTTTGCTGTGTAACACAGTACCTCAGTGGTGCGTTTGTGCTGGTTCCTTCGTACGTCAAACTTTGCCGTGTAACACAGCATCCTTTACGTGTGCGTCGCCCGAGCCCGGCGCCAACACGCTCTAATTAATGAAGGCTGCATCGTCGCAGCTGTACGGGCGTCGAGAGCATGCATTTTCAAAGCTAGATAAGAAATCGAACTTATTTATGCCCTTTGAATCTCTAAATCCCGATTCAAGCGTTTGTGAAGTGCTGTAAAAAACTTGTCGTCATTTTGGAACGCCTCAAAGGAAGCTCAGGAAATGTTTATTGTTCGAGGCTTAACTTCCTGGTGCATCTTTGCATGTACTCCACAAACTTTATTGCTCATCGTTGTTAAAGCCGTCATGTCTGACTTCTAGTGCAGCGAGTTGGAACGTGTTCTGTTGCGCAAAGGATCGTCACGAGAGTTTAACATCATACAACTTCTCCTTTTGTACACTCTAGCACAAAGAATTATAGCATCATCAATTCTGTCTAAATTCAGTGAGTTCTTTTGTGTGGTATAACACAAAGGGTGGTCTCATCTTTATGACTGACCTCGGAAAGCGAGCGGTTTCTTTCGTCACAAAACTCAGGAGCGTAAAATCTTCGCGATTGACTTAACGTTAAAATGTGGTATGATGGATGTGGCCTTTCATTCAACTCGATTGGTCAGCTACTCTTGCTTCAACACTGGTTAGGCAACAACTCGATTGGTCGGCTAGTCTCACATCAACACTGGTTAGGCAACAACTCGATTGGTCGGCTGGTTTCAAATCAACCAACACTGGTTAGGCAACAACTCAAAAAATTTGGAACACTGCGCAATGTTCGACGCTTATTTTATTTGTTCAATACATATTTTTAAGACATTTCCCACCTCTGGGCTCAGACTACTTGCGGTTCAACAGTATCTTCACCCTCAGGAAACATTGTCCTTACCCTCAGGAACCAGTGTCCTCACCCTCAGGAGCCAGTGTCCTTACCCTCAGGAAACAGTGTCCTCACCCTCAGGAAACAGTGTCCTCACCCTCGAGAACCAGTGTCCTCACTCTCAGGAAAGTGTCCTCACCCTCAGGAAACAGTGTCCTCACCCTCAGGAAAGTGTCCTCACCCTCAGGAAACAGTGTCCTCACCGTCGGAAAACTGTCCTCACCATCAGAAAACTGTCCTCACCATCAGAAAACTGTGTCCTCACCATCAGAAAACTGTCCTCACCATCAGAAAACTGTCCTCACCGTCAGAAAACTGCCTCACCATCAGAAAACTGTCCTCACCATCAGAAAACTGCCCTCACCATCAGAAAACTGTCCTCACCATCAGAAAACTGTCCTCACCATCAGCAATGAACTACCACTCCCTGCAAAGCTCGATGCCATTTACGCCACCAGGAAACCAACAAATTCATTTTTAGCCATCAGAGGACCGTCCACCATCACGTGCTGAGGCAACCGACAGTGAGCTCAACGCCGATTTTTCACATTTCATTACCCTGGAAAACAAGTTAACGTGCGGAGAGGATTACTTGCAAGAGGAAAAACAGAATTTTTCTGATTCTCTGGATTACGTCGCTAGGACGACAGGATGATGGCTCTGTGGCGCTTTTAAGCTTTACTTCTTGTGGAGGAATAAAAACAAGATTTTACAGCCCTTGCAATACCAGCGAGGTAAATACGAGTACGTAACATGCAGTCCCTGGCTCTTAACAGAGACCTTTTGCTAACATGTGAACTTTTTTGTGATTGAACTATAACCATGAAAGCTTTTACATGCATATAACATTCTCTTCAGAGAATATTTTGTATAGTTACGAGTATATATGCATAGTTATATCACGAATACAATTTGTAAGTGTTTTTGCAGTTTTAACCATCTCATTTTTTTTGTAAGTGACACAGAAATGAACAAAAATTACCGATCACTAAGGTTTGGTTTGCGTTGTTTTTAAACATGTGATCGTTTAAGGCATCGCACTCCCCATTTTCTCTATATTTTTACTAAGCTTTCTCAAAATATTATTTTGCACTTTATTCCTTAAGAAAATATAATTTTCTACCTTCCAATTTTCCACTCTCTTCATAGTGAGTTTCAACACGACGTGCGTCGTTTCCCAAGTTAACTCTGTCTCAAAAAATTGCTCTAAAGTTTCAAAGCTGTGCGTCAAATGCAATTTTTCCAAGAGCGAGTTCTTTTGCAACGATTGTCGAGGAATTTCCTGGCCCGAAGGTGTCGAGAAAGGAACGAAAGATCTTCATTTACTGAGCGCAGTGTCTTCCTCGAATCTTCCTTTTGCTGCTCATAATTTATTCTAGGTCGTCTGCCACACGAGATCAGACGCGGAAGCCGGGCATTCTTTTATTTGAAATCTCCATCGGGCTATTTTTTAACGAGCTTCCCGTCGCTTGAGTTCGAGATATTGTCTTTCCCCACGAGAAAAATGAGACCATCATCTTTCGCCGGATATATTCAGGTTTAAAATCTAAGGTTGGCTCAGTAATATGTTGGCATGATAGGAAGTGCTGCATTCCATACCTGTTCTATGAAAATACTGTCATTTTAATACGAAGGGCTGTAGTATTGTCAAATGAACTAAAAAGCATTTGTAAATACATGAAGAAATTTTCAAAAAGTGTTGAATTTACTAAATGCAATCAAAATTTAGGTTTAATATGAAAACCGTCCGATAAGGGAGACGTGCTAGCGATTACCTGGAAGCCGCTGCTCATTTAAATTCTTCAAGACTTACGCTTTGTACCTGTACCTGCTTCATAGGAGTGTATCTACTAATAATTACCATTATCAATTTTGGTGAAACTGATAATTGAAATATTTAAATAATTTCTCAGTGATTTCATAAAATTAGTTCAACTTTTCTTCCTATTTTAGAAACTATTATAACTATTTTTCACTTTCTTTGTTCAATAATTTCTTATTTTTTGGATCGTTTTCACTTCAACATTGGATGTCAGAGCACATAAAAAATTATGCATTTAATCACACTATAATTTCTGCACAATGCCGAATCTCTACCTATAACATCATTTGTTTAGCAAATGTGTCATCTATAACGCGATCTGAGGTACAAAGACTCAATTACAATATATGCATCACAAATGCGCTCTATTCTATTCAATGGATTAGTTCAACAGAAGTTGGGAAAATTCTCGCCTATTGAGCTTTTGTGCATTGCTGTCATTTGCTCTTTGAAGTGAAATTCAATGGAGTCGGACAATAGGGTGGCCGAGTGCAGATTGATGATAGACGTGAAGTCTTTTGTTTAAATACTAAATAGGAGGAGCTGTCGTTCGAATGTTTTCAGGTGTGATTGAGTGACAGTTTCTACGTTTATGAAATGTGAGTTTATGAACGTTGCAACGGAGTTCGTGAAACTTAACATCTCAGTTTGTGAGCTTCACAACGTTCGTAGTTTGTGAACATAAAAAGCAGTTTTTCAAAAACAACAACTCGGTTAATGAGTGCCATTGTGCGAACGATGAATATTGTGACAGAGTTTGAGCATCAGAGCTCAACTCCCCAGTAGGGGGAGGAGTCTCCATCATCTGACAACTCGTGGTCATATTGCACTCGAATTTCAAGGCAGAGTTTAGAAACTATGTTCCCTGTCTAGATACGCGCTGAGCCACTATGCTCTCTATGTAGATACGACCTGAGCCACTATGCTTTCTGTCTAGATACGACCAGAGCCACTATACTTTCTGTCTAGATACGACCTGAGCCACTATGCTTTCTGTCTAGATACGACCTGAGCCACTATGCTTCCTGTCTAGATACGTGCCCTGAGCCACTATGCATCCTGTCTAGATACATGCCTGAGCCACTTTCAAAGTCTCTACGTTATCGTCCTGACAAAGAGGCTTAGGTTCGACAAATTCCGCATGCATACTGAGAATTTTCAAACCAACGTTAACACTTGATTTTCTGTGCATGATTCTGTAACAATAAATGACATCTGATTCGGCGACAAGCAAACTCCGTACCTTCCTGTGCGATGTGTTCAAAGTGGTTTACTGTAGGTTTAAAATCAGAGCTGGATTTTCTGTTGTGGGGTTGGATTGTTTTACCAAAAATGGAAACTGACAGCCACTCTTAACTACTCTGGTAACTCCTTCCAGCTTCCTGCGAATGACTGCACGCTTAGCTTGCGCTTGTTCTGCGAACATTCCAAACAACATCAAAAACAATATCAAACGTACTCTACCTTAATTATTGTAAAGTGTTCTTACAATTTCGATTGTTGTTCGTCAAATATGTAAAATTGAAATGAAATGAGACTAATAAAGTAAATATACTTTATTTTTCGAATATAAGGAATGGATGACCACTGGCGGGTCAAGAGTACGCAATCATACTAAATTCCCATAGGCAAATTTCGGTAAAGCTAGTAGATGATGTTCAAAAAAAGACCGCACCCTCTGCAAATCGGAAATGAATATTTTTATTTTAAATTAATAATCAAAAACCACATACCATTGGAAAGAGAAAATTTGGGAGATTTTATAAGTTTTAATAAAGTTTTAAAAATAACATTTATAAGATAATTCTTATCCTGCGCAATACATTCTTCACATCTTTGTTTCATACTGGTCATAACATTTTGTAACGTGGCACGACCAGTATTGCTAATTTATCTTCAAATATTATTTTTTAGCTCGTCGATATTTCATCAACCCTAAAAATGTGGGTGAACTAAAAAAATAATCATAGAATCATAGTAGGTCCATGAAAGTAAGCTACCCTCGATGATAAGCAGAATTCTGACTCTGAAAGTAGGAGCTCGATAATTGTTAAGTTTTCTTCTCCTCTTCGTTGTGGCGCGGTATTTCACACTAATGTTCTGTAGCCTTATGTGTTCAAATTTTACAGTTCGGCATCATTGCTCTTTACAAATTGTTGAAAATGAGCCTAGGATCGAAAAGTTGAATAGAACTTTTTTTAGATACTTCCCCATTTCTTTCATCGAATTGCCGATGCAACACGTTTTTGAATGATCAGAAATGCATCGACCTAAATACACAAAGGAACAATTTAGATGAGCGAGAGTTTTCTCTAATAGAGAGTTTTCTCTCATATCCTGGAAATATTTGATGGAATAATTTTCTTGTTTTGTTAGGCTTCAAACTTTTCAAATAATTTACGAGTATTCGCTAATACCTCTCTTTCTCTCTCTCTCTCGGGAAAATAAATACAACTGGCTGGACCGCCGAAAGCTCTCGCATGTTTCATCACTTCCACCGCTTGAGGCTTTTAGCATTGGAGTAAAATTGTATCCCAAATCGTCGCTTACGTTTGAGCCTCGGATAAAGAGCAGCACAGCTTAGCTTAACTTGTCTCTGAATATCGAGAATCTACTGGACGTGCGTCTCCGAAGCGCCTACTTGTGTCGGGAACTGGCGCCTGTGAACACATGAAATGCCTACTAGTATACCCAAAGGCCTATTTTTGAACTTTTCCTGAACCCAGTATATTCATCCAGTTAAGAAATATCATTCAATATTGTATTAAAAGCAGACTTGTAAGTTTAAATATCTTCAATTTATAATAGTCTACACCGTCGGCAGAAACAAATAAAGATATTGCTAAGCAGCACTCACTTAACTTCTGAGGACGCATGTGATGTGTATTCGGGGAGACGTGAAGTAATGAAAAGAAAATCATTTGACGCAGCAACATGAAAAGCATTCCAATTTAAATCAGCTTTCAAGAAAGACGTGGCAAGAGATTTTTTAATGGTTGCATAATATTTGGTTAGACAAAAGCAAATACAGGTAAAGTCGCTAATTCATACGGCTCATATGTTTAATTATCGGATCGTATAAATTAACATAGTTCAGTATCTGTTTCAATTAGGAATATTTAGTTTTCTGTTTGGATTCATAGGGAACATTTATTTAAAGAGAACAAAATGCATTTTATGTGAAGTGAATAGAAGTAAATGATTATAACGTTTAATGGCATAAAGTTTCTTGATGAAATAAGAATGTAATCAATGAATGTACCGTATCAGTGTGGCTAACAATCCACGTAATTGAAGCACTATGTATGCGCATGCACTTAAACCAGAAGGTATGAATTAGTTTTAAGTGAAATAAATTTCGCATGGGTTAGCTGCCGTACGAAACAGAAGCGGACAAATTCGCAGCTTTTCCACCATACTTATTACTCAGATAATAACATATTTTAATATACAAGCAAAATCACCAACAACGTATGAACTGTTGTGTCTCTTTCCGTTCTCGTCAACTTCACACGCTTTTTTAAACAGATTTGTAACTGGAGATAAGAAGTGGGTACTCAACAATAATGTTGGAGCAAAAGACAGTTGCTCACCCGTAGTTCGCAGTCTATTCCACAGCATCGAAGTGTTGTGCATCCGAAAAAATTATTTTGTGCGTGTAGTGGGACACGAAGGGAATTGTTCATTACGAGCTGTTAGGTGACAATCAAACAATAACATCTGAAGTTTACTGCCAGCAGATAAGCAGTTTAAAGCAGTTCTCGAGCTGCAACGGTTGGGTTTTCGTCAATGACAGCCTGCAATTCCTCAAAATTGAGTCCATTAGAGCGTCCTTTTCTTGGTTCGTCCTTTAGACTGAAGTCATCCCTTTTGAAATGTGAAAACCTTCTTTTACGGGTCTTTCGATTCACAACATCATTTCATAAACGTCTGTGAGCGATCTTGCTCCTGAAATTGCTGTATTGCACTTCTGAAAATCATGCTGTAAAATGTGCCTAATGTGTTCATTACTGGCAGTGCACATTTGGGTCAATTATAGTTCTTTAGTATAATTATAAAACAAAATCTGAGAGAAGAAATATTATTTAGGTGATTTAGATTGTTGCACATATGTCTCTTCCAAGTTCAATTGGTATTATGATGCCCTAAAATTATAACTTAGAAAACGGGCAGAACTTTCGTTGCAACCTGATAGTTGCGTTCCAGATGACATTAGGCGTGAATTTCAAGAAGTCGCCAGTCTCGGCCACATAAAAAACTGCAGCACCATTTCGCGAGTGCTCCATCTGTTCTTCGGTGGTTTCAATTCTTGTCTCATAAATTGAAGAGTTTTTTCTCAGAATTTTCTCGGTAATGCGAATTGGATAGAAATGGAAGGAACTAAAACGTTTAAAACTTAGTGGAAGTCATGTAAAAGAGTGTTCTACCCTTCCCGCGTCTCTATGGCAGAGATAAGATAGTTTTTCAACAAGGTACTGTATCAATTCACTCTCGTAAGCAAGCTTAAGAATCGTCTACAACAGAAAACATCAATTCTACTGGAACAAAATCACGTGACTTAAATCTGCTGACAAATCTATGAGACATATTATCAAGACATATTATAAAAATGAAAGGCAGTCTAATGATTAAAAACCGTTGACGGATTCGGTACAGCATTATAGGATTGAAGTCTCTTGAAACTAATTAATCGGATTAAATCGTGCAGAATCAGTGAGTGAAAGTTTTGCAATCGAAGGGTAATGCGTTCATACGCTGAATTTATTTTTGTATAGTCGCAATCTGGGCTTGATTCACCTTTACTTTATTCGAACCCTAATAAAATAATTGATATTATATGAATATAATTATTTTAACACATCGTTTCGAGTGAAAATATGGTAGAGTACATTTGTTACATCCCATTTTTGATACTTTCTGAATATTTGACGGATTTTGAAACGTTACATAGAAAGTTCTAGAAAGAATTGGCAAGGGGCTTATGCTAATTATCCTCACGTTGGTCTGTGGAACGCGACGGTAAAACTTAGGTGAGTTGCGACAAAAGTCACAGACCGGGAAATACTTTAAATCGAAATACGTCCGAGTCTCCTTCCTTGTCAGCACGTACTCAAAACACCCATGCGCGATGGACGATCTGGATGCTCATATAAGTATGAAAGTAAGCTGTCGGATTAAGGTCCTAGATAGTCAAGAGTATGAACTAGAGCTCTTTTAGGAACGTCCGAAGTAGTGGTACGAATTCAAGCCTACCTCGTGAGGCCCTCGACAGTATTACAAATTACGAAGTCCACCATTCCTATTATGTCACCTTGCGTTGTGTAATCCAGTATTTGAGCGGGCCTTTTGCGCCTGGACTCACTGTACTCTAGCAGCACAAAATAAATTTTTACAATAGTAAATAAATTTCCAAAACAGCTTCATCAGCTCTCCAGCAAATTTTACTCAATACAAACTATCTGGAATACAGTGAAAAGCATAAGGATGCGGGAAATGATACAATGAAAAACGTACTGACATACCGTGAATATTTATGTTAGCACTGCTTCTAATTTCTGTTCCGAATTCTACTTAAATATAGTAATGAATATTTTACATGAGATTATTACAAGCACTGTCATAGTGCATTTACCTCACCACGTTCACGATTTACTCTTCTAACTGTAAAATATTATCCGTTACTTTAGAAAATTGAAGTTTTTCGACAATTTAATCATTTCATTCGCTGAATAAAATGCTCACTCGAACACGTCTCTAATTAAACGCCACATGCCTATCTCACTTGTCGGGATAAAAACGGAGGGTTGAAGCTTGCCAGAGCTCTTGTGAGGCGTTGCGAACCAGGACGAGGTGTAAATATTTCTGAATAAATTTCTATTCTGTTCTTTACACACGTAAGAGGAAGCTTACGTGCTTACACAAGCGAGGTGCAGGAGTTAGTAATTCAGCCCAACGGTGATCAAAATCTGAGGTATCGGAGGAATCTTTCCTGCAATGGACCAGAAGCACTGTTTTTTCTAAGAGATCGCAAATTTTACCCTCGTTTGCAATACAGTTTTGTAGGTAAGTTTCTTTTCGGTATAGCGCATCTATACATATGAATGAACTTAAGACATCGTTACTATATAATAGAAAATCTCCCGTAGTTGGAGCACCGCTTCATCTTCAACTAGTACGACACGATGCCTCTCAAAAGTCGCGATCGCACCTTAATGACAGCCCGAGCCCGCTGCTCACCGTAGGAATTAGCAATCAAGTAACTTTGTTACGAGGCGAGTGAAGGTCTTATTACCTCCATTTCTAAGTACCGTGTCCTGATCCTTTGTACCTCTCTCTGTCCTTACAATCGTAAGATCATCCCCAAACTTCTCTGGCTGCAGTATCGCTCAAGATGCACCTTCTGAAGCCCAATTGGAGCCGCGGGCTCATCACTTAACTCGTTCGTAACGTCATTATGCGAGCTCAGTTTGCATGCGCAGGGGGGTGAGAGCAGCACGCCTGCGTTACCCAAGTGCATCCACTTTTGAAAATTGGTGCCATGCAAACTCCATCCGACATGAGGAGTCATTTTATCACAGGCTTCGTTCAGACTTTTGTCGATCATGCAATAGTTGACGTAAATCAGGT
>VOMN01073037.1:0-37498 GCA_014899125.1 Orchestia grillus | reverse complement strand
GGCGCTCAAGCCTCCTCCCCACGACAAGGACAAGGTGCACAGAGAAGGTAGTCAGAGATGGAGCGAAGCTAAAACACCATCGTAGCGCATCTAAACACTCTGCTCAAGAGGGTAAAATGAAGATGCGATCGCAGCATCACCAGAAGTGAGGTTGAGTTTGACAAAAAGAGAGTTACTGCATTTCTCCGAAGTGCTACACCCAAACATAATACGGGCCGCAGAAGCAACCTTCTATTCCTGCTTGTGCTGATGCAGTTTCAAAAATCTCGTACGGCAGGCAATCGCAGCGTCTGCAATACCTCGGGCATATACAACAGCACAGTCAATGAAATTAATTTAAACCCTTTCTTTTCTACAAGCGCTCAGCCCCTTCTAAATCTAAAATCTCACACTTCTTCCTCCAATTCACACAACGCTACGTAACTACACTCATTAGTGTCAACGGTAGAAGTTCAGGTTGATTTTTGAGACGATCTTACTTTGTCCAGGCAGACTTGGATCATGGAAGCCCAGGTGTCCAGGTCGTAGTTCACTCTGTAGTAGCCCAGCTGCTGGTAGTTCAACTTGAACCATGAAGCCTCCGATGGCACAGAAATCGTCACTGGAAAGCCAAAACCATCTTAACACGTTTCCTCCGCTGTGAGTTACCGGTGGGTCGCAGGAAATTTATTGAATTGAGCGTTTCTAATGATTCTAAGATGGTTGTCCCAAAAAAAAACGACGTATTTCTATACAATGATTCATTAAATTACGTATACAGTGAGCTACTGAGATGGTCGTCCGCTTGGAGGCCTAGTGGTTGAAGAAATGCCTCGTTTATAGCGTCGACTCCAGCGAGAGTTCAACACTGCAGAGCTACCGTGAAGCTTCTCCCCAACTGCAGAAGTCGTCGAGACGATACGGGTTGTATTGTACACAAAGCTTTAACATAGAAGCCTCTCCTTACGAATGAAATATCATCTCTCGTAAAAGTATACCATTCGATTCATCCCATCCTGGTTGACGGTAAGAACATGCCAAGGTTTATTTCAACATAATACTTATACATTACATAAAATAAACTTAATATTTAAATGCTCCAAAACTAAAATTCAAATAATCAGACCAGGCTTTCCATGATTACTGTGATCAACATTGAAGAAACACCTACACTATTAGCACTATTTAAACCCCTTGAAGCCGTTGTTCTTCAAGACAAACAAACAGAACAGAGTCAGACGTGAGCACCTAATAATATCTGCACCGTGGAGAGCGTAACAGCTCAGCATCGAGTCCACACAACAGCAATAAACAGCTCCCAGCGCCCTCACCGCTACAAGGCGGTGTCCAGTCACCGAAATTATTCTAGCCCCGTCTGTTACACAGTGTTGGGGCAGGTACGAACTAAAATTAGTGCGAGAACTAGGTGGAGCTAGATAACAACTTAGCGGGTGTGACAGTACTTGAAAAATTCAGATAATGGTATCCGATGTCATTTTTTCGGAGTTGAAACTTAGCATAAATTCACAACTTTTATTGCTTCAAAAGTGATAGAATGCAGGAGGTGCAAGAATACAGTAAAATCTTTTCAGTGACGCAGGTGATAAAGAAGTTAGGAACATCTGTGTTTGGAGTCACAAGACATGAGTACACCAAGAAAATCGCACGGTCTCTCATTACATTCCCGTGAAAATGCATCACAAAATCCCAGTTTAAGTCCATAATGAATAGTTTGCTCGATTGATTGCATTAATAGTTGATTCACTCAAATTGTGTTATTCTTCTCCCGCCAAATCTCTTCGGAATATTTCTGTCTCATTTTGACTGCAGCTTTTTCATCATCAAATTTTATTTCGAGTTTGACCTATAAATTATTAGGCATTGAAAACTACTGCACATCACGCCCTTCAAGCCAGTTGTTCTGCTGTTAGATGAGTCGAGACTAAATAGCTTTTCAGGCGTTTTATGTTGATTTTGAACGAAACTCAATGATCAAAAAAATCCCAGCATTTTCGTAATTCAAAGATCTTAACAAACGAGCGCGCGTAAACAGGCGCATCCAATAATTGTACAATACTCGGTAGCCTTAAGAAGGTAAATAAAATCGTCAGTAGTAAAACATTGTTTGGCTGAAGATCATTTAAAACAACATTGAGCTCGGTTTTGACCCAATACATTCAGCAAGTTAAGACTGTGAGCAACACCATTCATGATGCACGGCTCTTTGTCGTGAGACAGAGAATGGATTCGTCTTTTCTTCGACCATCCCTCGGTCTGTGAGTTGGTGTCCTTGATCACTATTGTTCAGAGTACTATTATCTCGCCAAAATTGTTCTGCTCGTAGAGATAAGCCTAGTTTAGGAGGCAGGTGTCTATGAACAACACCATAGTTCAATGCTCAACTAACTAACAAGATTCGTTCTCCTAATAGACATACACCTGGTTCAGGAGGCAGGTGTCTATGAACACTATTGTTCAATGCTCAACTAACTAACGAGATTCGTTCTCCTGATAGACATACACCTGGTTCAGAAGGCAGGTGTCTATGTACACCACTGCTCCGTGCCCTCACCCGAGTCGTTCTGCTTGTAGAGCCAGGTCGTGGAAGACATATCAGGCGCCCCCGAGCTGATGAAGCTTACGGGTACGTGCCACCTGTAGCCGTGGGGGGACTCGGAGGGGCTGCTCAGAATACACGTGGGAGTAAGTGAAGCTTGGAGATCTTGTTTCATGAAAAAACACCCTAGCTACTCTTGCTAGCTTTCGCAAAATTGCGCTTCACAAATGGATCAAGATGCACAATTAGAGAGATATGAGCCCGTGATATTGAGTGGGCTCATGAAGCATTCCATTATTTTATCTTGAAGCAGATGCGTTCGCTGGAAAAACAAAAGATTCCTTCACTGGCCATGGCACGGCAATGAAATTTTTCAAACATGAACTAATAAATATTGACAGGTAGATTCTAAATTAAAACAGATCAAATGCTGACGATCGCTAATCCGGTAATATTTTCCCATAGAACTGTTCCCTGAAGAATTTGTTTAGAGAACAGCTTTTTGTTAAGAACAAATGATCGTGGCCATATTAAAAAACAAATCAGAACTTTGCATAGTTTTGAATAACGTAAGTTATTATTATAATTATTTATCATATTTTATCACCACAGCCACCTTCGGTTATCTCAGTAGTGCAGTTCAGTAGTCACAATAGTAAAATGTATTAATTCCAATAATTGGTTCTCAATCTTTGTTTTATTTAGCTTACCTGCCCTAAAAAAAAGAACATTGCCTAAGTTTCAGTTGCAGGCTCAGTTTCAGTTTAAATTTCATTTTCAATTTCAGGTTCATTTCCAGGGTACATGGGGAGAAAAACTCGGGAATTATACCTATCCCCCGAAAATCACTAAATCCTCAAAATACGCTGAAAGACGATCCTGTGTCCTTCAGAGGGATCCTCCAGAGGGGTCCTTCAGAGGGGTTCTTCAGAGGGGTTCTTCAGAGGGGTCCTTCAGAGGGGTCCTCCAGAGGGGTCCTCCAGAGGGGTCCTCCAGAGGGGTCCTCCAGAGGGGTCCTCCAGAGGGGTCCTTCAGAGGGTCCCTCAACGTCTCTATCACACGGGTCTGGCGTAAGTGCAAATTCCATTGCTCCATTGATGCTGCGAAAGCGATAATTAACCTCTACCCCATTAGGCAGCGATATCTTCACTTTAACGAAAGCACAGTTCAGCTACTACGCACAACTCCAATGATCCAGTCCCTATTGAAGAACTGCAGATGCCACACACAAGCTGGTTTGGTTCAGGGGTACACAGAGAGATGGAGGAAGGCACGGAACAGAGGGTGGAAGGAGGGAAGTGCAGAGAGAGAAAGATGAAGGAAGGCACACAAAAACAGAGAAAGAGAGAGACAGGGAGAGGCCCAGACAGAGAGAGGCCCAGACAGAGAGAGGCCCAGACAGAGAGAGGCTCACTCAGACACAGCTGTGGGGTCCTGTAGGAACCTCTGCTGGGTCACCACCAGCTGGTCACCAGAGCGCGTGACGTTGATCACAGGGTACCCCATCTGTTCCGTCCATGTGCCCATTATCTCCCCCACGTCTCCGTTCTGCACGATGTCCACAAAATGTTTAAATTGCGCAGAGTTCATAAATTTCTCAACAATCACGAAGTTCATAATTTCACTGATATTACAAAATTTATGAATTTCACATACATCACAAAGTTTTTGAAATTCACAGAAATCACGAGAATCTTAAATTTCTGAAATATCCCCAAGTACATAAATTTCATTCACTTCACAAAATTCACGAGTTGCATTCGTTCCGCAAACTGCATAAATTTCAGGCCTTTAACTAAACATAAGATATAAATTTCAGGCCTTTAACTAAAAATAATATAAATTTCAGGCCTTTAACTAAACATAACATAAATTTCAGGCCTTTAACTGAACATAACATCAATTTCAGGCCTTTAACTAAACATAACATAAATTTCAGGCCTTTAAACCTAACACGGTTCACGACATTCACGATGTTATTGACGTTCTCCTCACAGGCCGTGTGACAACAGGGACGTGTTTGGGCGTCAGCGGGCACCAGCACGGTGCGGGTCAACAGGGCTATACTGTGAGCTGACATTAACGCTACAAACTTCTTTGATGAGGACACATGTATTTGCCTGGCATGTCTTGAGATCCCGGGTTATGTTCGTACAAACCAACCTCAAAAAACATCATCAAGATAACTGTTCTACAAAATCGTTCACAGTAAGAGATGACCAAATCATCTAAGGTTAGGGACGACCAAATCATCCAAGGTAAGAGACGACCGAATCACCCAAGGTGAGGGATGTAAAATTCATCCACGGTTAGGATGTAAAAATCACCCACTGTAAGGTAACGGATGATATAATCACCCACTGTAAGGTAACGGATGATATAATCACCCACAGTGATGCAACAGATGATATAATCACACACAGTAAGGTAACAGATGACAATCACCCGTAGTAAGGCGGCAACGGATGACCAAATCCCCCCGGTGAGGTAAGGGATGCCCAAATCCCCCCGGTGAGGTAAGGGATGCCCAAATCCCCACGCTAAGTTCAGACATAAGGCCTAAGCCTACCTCGACCCCAGCCTCCTGCCACGCCTTGGTGAGCTCCTCCCAGAGCTGGGCGGTGACTGCGTTCTGGAAGGCGAAGCGCTTGATGAAGCTGTTCACGCCCGCCTGGAACACCGTCGTGCCCACGAAGCTCTCCAGCATGCGCAGCACCGACGCCCCCTGGCAGTTGGAGTGAGTCACAAAGGATGCACGCAAAGATGAGAGCAATTCGCTGACGTACGATCAGAATGGAGGGTTATCGTAAAGGTGTATTTTTGGAATTTTTTAAAAAACTGTAGGGAAGGGATAAAACGAAAATGAATAAGCCCTTCTCAAAAGCGAGAAGTCTTTTAAAGGAAACTTTCAATTTGACACGCAATTCTTTGGAAGTAAGGTTGAAGGAGACGACCAGTAGAAAACAATCATTTGTGCATAAGACACAACAACACAGCATATACTCGACATAGACAACTAACGTGCAAGACGGTCCCCTAAACACACCATTACCTCATGACACACGAGAGCTGCAGAGCTAAAGCATGCACAAGCGCTAGACACACGCTACACACGCAACACGCAGGGGCTCACGACAAGATCAGTTCAGCCTGTGCCCCCACAACATCTTTCACACAGAACTCTGCATTACCACTAATTCCTTCGAGTAATTGGTTAAACGACGAAAAAATAATCTTCATTATAAGTGATAGAGCATGTTTTCTACATGACACCAGCACCGGTAAAATATTTCTGTCTGTTTCTACATGATGACAGCACTTTAAAATATTTTTGTACGTTCTACATGTCTACAGCACTGTAAAATCTTAATGTACGTTCCTACATGACGACAGCACTGTAAAACATTTGTCTGTTCCTAGAAGACCACAGCATTGTAAAACATTCCCGTATGTTCCTACTTGACGACAGCACAGTAAAACATTCCGGTACGATCTGATAAAACTAATTTATTGGCCGAGGATAGCAGGGCTCATGGCATCTTAAGCATAACTCTGCTCAAGAACGAGCAGCAGGAGGAGGTCTCCTGAAATAAAGCAGGCGGTACAGCACGAAGCGCCCACCTTATCGTACGAGATGGAGTCAAACATGGCCGTGATCTGGTCAGGGGTGGTGACGCTCTGTACGATGGCGTGGGAGCTCAGCTTCGAGTCCAAGTCGAACACAGACTGCAGGTAGTCCGTCACGAACTGCGATGCCTGAACACGTCACATTGCAAGGGCTATTCAATAACGCGTTTGATAATTGTAATGAGCTAAGCTGGTCATAAAAACAAATGAGAAAGAAAATAAACTGATCAGTTACCGAAGAGATCGTTCAAGACTCTGCACCTCTAAATAGAATGTGAGAATATTTTTTTGACGTATTGTTCTCCACAAGTTTCGAGGATGAGAGTCGGCAGAATAATGATATTTTAAATGAATGTACACATCTTGGATTCAATTATCCTTTATACTGCTGATTTACAGGAATAGTTTTAAAGTCGGCCTGGTCATTTTTATCACTTCCTTTCAGTGAGAGTAACTGAGAGCTATTTCTGCTCTACAACCGATTTCAAGAAGCGAGTACTCTTATCGACCATTGCTTGCAGATCCGTACATGCTAATAGCATATTTCTAAGTCCATCATATGTACCAGCAAACTAACATTAGGATTGTTACACGTTAAAAAATTCTGCAAGATCGTGACCAGCTCATACAAAGGAATGACGCGTGATTTAATCAAGAACCAGCTCTTTGGTCTGTAGCTAAAAAATTAAGTACATGTAAAATTAACACCCATTCTCAATGACTGATCAGCATAAATAAAAAATTCAGAGACATTCTTATGCAAACAATCATTAAAAAATCTACCGCATTTCTATAAATAGAAAAAATAAACGAGAAAAATCACTGGGCTTATGTATAGATCGCACCAACCATGGAAAATATTTATGCATTTACATGAACAGAAGTAGACACTGTGGTAAAAAAGCATGGATGTACCATTGAGCAGAGCTCACCATGTCCCAGTCGGTCTCGACGTAGTCCACCCCCTTATTCTCGATGTAGGACGCGAAACCCTCGTTCAGCCACAGGTCATCCCACCATTTTAGCGTCACTGTTGCAAGGGAGAAAAATGCAACCTCTTTGAACTCAGGCAAAATCTGAAGCCATGGACGCATTGCAGACTTGAGAAAATGCGGCAGCTGCGAATTACCGTCCGAGAGCAATTACAAAGTGTAGAAGTTTAAAAATAATGTAAAGTTTAATGAATGGAAATGAAAGAGAAGTTTCAAAAATGTAAAAGAAAGAGAAGTTTCAAAAATGTAAAAGAAAGAGAAGATTCAAAAATGTAAAAGAAAGAGAAGTTTCAAGAACGTAAAAGAAAGAAAAGTTTCAAGAATGTAAAAGAAAGAGAAGTTTCAAGAATTTAAAAGAAAGAGAAGTTTCAAGAATGTAAAAAAAGAGAAGTTTCAAGAATATAAAAGAAAGAAAAGTTTAAAGAATATAAAAGAAAGAAATGTTTAAAAAATATAAAGAAAAGAATGCAAAAGAAAAAAGTTTACGAACGGTAAAAAGAAGAGTTAAAAGAATAGAGAACAAGTTAAAAAAGAGAAAAGTTCCAAGAATATAAGTAAAAGAATATAAAAGTTAAGGATAAAGAAATAGCAAGAAGTCCAAGCTCATAGCACTGCGTTAACCCAGGAAACCTTAATTAGATGTGCAGATACAAAAAGCACTTAAAGGGAACGCTACAAAAATAGGATAAGTGAAAAGAGGCCTACATATCATATCTATCACCACTCGAACGTAAGACCACTAATAAAAGACGTGAGCATTTAGAATCGAAGGGCGCTAGGTTTATAAATCAAATATTGCTCTGGTTCACACAAAACAACACAAATGAACAATATGTAAACCAGCCGGTCTACGATAACAGACATCGAAAAACTACGCTCTAGTCGAATGAGAACAAAAATGTATTTCATGACAATAGTAGCGATGAAATGGGCAACTGAAAACCATCGAACAGTACACTACAATTAAAGCTCGTTGCTGAAACCGAAACAAGCTTGATGCGAGAGATAACTCAGCAACTATATATATATTTATATATATGCCAACAGACATACCTACCGCAAAGCCGAGAGTACACACACACGCACCTTCTTAATTCCGACAAATGAGACAAGCCGGCACATTACAAAGAAAGTCACCATGAAAAAGGCCAGCAAATGAGTCCAGACGTACCGAGGTTACCGAACCACTGGTGGGCGAGCTCGTGAGCGACCACGGAGCACACCCTCTGCTTGTTGCTCTCAGAGCTCTGCGTGGGGTTGTAGAAGATGCTCGTCTCCCTGAAGGTGATGATGCCCCAGTGCTCCGTGGCGCCTGACACGTAGTCCGGAATGGCAGCCATGTCTGCGAGGGGGAGACGATAATTACTTCAGTCTGACACTTTTATCTTTCTAGATTAATGGTTCCCAACATTTTGAACTCCTAAAAAATTGTATTATATCCTCATGACCCCAACGAATATATAGCTACACAGGGAAGTGAATTTGAATTATGTAAATGTGATCAACGAAACCGAACTGGAGTAATAAATACATTAGTAGTCTGTCATGAAGAAGGACTCTTCTTGCATCCACTGCAATGTGGTCTCTCGCCCCAGGGGTTGGAAGCATCCCTGGTTGGGAAACTTTGTTCTAAATGATCGAGTTATGACAGAGACCCGCACTCAGACCACACAATTGACGAGCAAATGCTGGTAGAGCACGAAAGAATAATCTGACGAGTAAATCTATTCTTTACTGGAACTCCTTTTAATTAAGCTTTCTTCTAGACCCAAGATAAAATGTTATGGCGCACAGTACTCCATACATATGAAACGAAACCTTAGTCAAGATATTTCCATTTTCAACTGGTGAAATTCTACTCCTTCGCTTCTAACGGCATCTGCAATAAAATGACTAATTTTTGCATACAAAACTCGAAGTAGCTATTGGTTAGTTTGTCCTTGCTTGTTGGAATCTATCGTAACTAACTATTCGTAGAATAAACAGTAACAGAAAGAGGAATCTACCAACTAGGTGTGTTCCCACACAAGATAGCAGATCTTGTTTCTTGCATAGAAGCAGCAAGTTAAGAATGAAGAGAAAGAAAAGACAAAGTAGATATGGCAAAGAAGGTGTGAAAATTGGAGGAAGCGAAGTGAGTACGAATGACAGAAGTTCCAAAAGCCAATCTATAGCTGAGATAACCTAACAGCGTCCCCTGGGGTCGCCAGTCCCCATAGCATAAACTAGACAAACCTAACCCTAACACCTATCCTATGCCCCCTGAGGAGATAAAAGAGTAATAAGCAACTCAACATTAAATTCATACCACAAGAGCATTTTCAGCTTAGTATGTGTCAGAAGTTTCATTATCCAATTCACTCACGGATTGACAGCTATAAGACGAGAAATTTACTACAAGCTGAATCAGCTAAACAAACTGAAAAACACTCTCGAATTCACACAGAGAAGTGATATCTCCCAGCTACAGTGAATACTAGAGCGAGTACCTGCTAACTGTAAAAATAAAATGAAAATAGCCTACTGATAACATAAAAGTGAATAAATTAAAAAGGAGTCAAACATATCAAAAAGTTGGTAACCCATACATGTCTGGGATCTCTTTTAATCAGATTAACCAGTCAAAATACCTTGCAAATCCAAGAGGATACACCACTAATCAGAAAAGATAAGGGAAAGTTTATTCATAGAACGGAAGAAACTTAGGAACAGAAGGATTGACCTGCAGAATTAACATATATTATCCAATGAGGGGAAAAAGAACAAATACCTGTGAAGCACTATGAAGAGCAAACAAGATTATCAACATTATTCTTTTCAAATATCCCCGAAAAATATTCCGTCCTAGATACCAGATGATCCCCTTAAATATCTAGGATAAATAACCCTCTAAGAATCGAGGTCATCTTCTCAAATGTCGAAGATCAATCCCTTCAGGATTTAAGAAAGTTATCTTATTAACCACTCAGATTATCTAAAATTTGGAGATGTAATCAAGAGATCGAAGGCGGCCATCTGAAAGCAAGATTATAGCTCCAAAATTTCAATAATCCCCACTTACGACTCCTCATTACCCTACAAAACCAAAGTCATCCCTTAAAGATACAAGAAGAATCAAACACCCGAGGTATTTGAGAGAATGATCTTCTTGGATCTTAAAAAACTATCCATAGATCGAAAAAGACTATGCCCTATAGATCAAAGGTCTCACCACTCTTGGGCAGAGGGAAGGGGTAGTCGAACATCTGCTCGTAGAACTGGATTATCTGGCCGCCCTGCTGGAGGGCGTACTCCGTGTTCCCGACCCTGGCACTCGGGGCGTACACCCTGAAGTCCAGGCCACTCGACAACGTCTCCTGCACCGCGCAATGATTAGACCATACAACAGCGCTTGCGTGTGGATGCACACAGCACAATATAGATGAGAAAAAGAAACTGTACTTGGATAATTTAAAAAATATAAAGTGCTCAGTCATATGTGAATTTTCACTCAGATATAGAGTTTCATCGAAGGGTCTTTACTCGTAAAATTGCAGCTTTGTCCAATTTCCTAGCTATGGTTTTCTTGAAAACCCTCGCTCTCTGCTTTTGAGTTAGCCCAGGCGACGTGGTTGCGCGGTTCCTGAACTTTTTCAACTGCTTTTAAAATGGGTGTCAACTAGTGAGAAGGTCTCTCACGACACACTCACAGGAGACGACTCCTTCATGCGGGATGTCACTCAGCAACGAGTTTTCTACGGTAACCAGAAGAAGAAGAAGTAGTAGAAGAAACTAAAATAAAACTCATCGGGAAGAAAGTGGTGCCTAATATTTTGCTAACATCTCATTAGTTGTCAAGCTTACCATTTTCAGAATCTGTCATAATTATTTTTCTGCTCATTAAGAAACGAAAATTCAAACTCATGATTATAAATACGATACACTAAGACACTAAGAAAGCACTACTTTCACTTATGGAAAACACCTTACACCAAGAAATGAAACAACAATGCCAGACCACAAGAAAAGAGAATGAGTTCGAATGGGAATTGGTCGACATGATACGTTGCACTTTCTCAAAATTTAAAGGTTACAATGAAACATAAGGTCAATCGAGCTCAAGAACTAAAACCCATCACAGATCATGAGAGCACTCGCGCTGAAGCTGTTCCAGGTATTTCACGGTACCTCTAGAGAACGGCCGCCTCTGGAGAACGGCCGCCTCTGGAGAACGGCCGCCTCTGGAGAACAGCCACCTCTTGGCAAACACTACAAGCTCACCGCCTACAGAAGATTGTGAATCCAGTCCTCCTCCGAAAACCGCTAATTCCTCTAAACCAGCTGGCTAAAACATACTCATCGGACCTCACTGCACGAAATTCAACACAACAGAGCGCACGAATAGCGAATGTTAGTTATAAATCATCAGAAATCTGAAACGGTTTGATACCGTGAGTAAATGATGCAGGATTCAAATACACAAATTACTATCTGAAGTTTCGAAAAGTTTTCGTAAATTTGGACTTGCGTAAATTCAAGACTCATAACTTATGGTGAACTGCTGAACTGATATTTTCTGACGAATTAAGTGATTTAAATATAAAAAAACGAAGCTCAAAATTCCACGCAGCTACATAATTCCAAACAGTCCTGGACGAACACTTAAATGAAGTGAACCGATATACATCAATTGCACGTAAATCGAGAGAACTTCAAATTAATTCACACTCATCCTTCGACACTAACAATGACTACAACACTGATGAGTGCGACACTGAAATGCAATGCGACCCACCCACTCGCCACGTCAGCACCTCAGTAAAGAAAGCTCGGAAAAGCGAAGGGAACCTACCCCGATGTAGATGAAGTCGCTCACGATGAAGCACACGAGGTACGTCACCATGGGCACCGACTTCTCGAAGGTAACCTCAGCCAGGCCTGCGATTGGCTGGTCGATGGCTTGGCTCTGGAAACATTGCAGGTGACAGTGGACGGTTGATTTCGGGATCCAGAAAATTACTTTTGCATCTCAACTTGAAAGCCGTTTCGTCAAGTGCTAGAGGTCCAGAAAGTGAGACATTTCAACTGAAATCATTATTTTTGCGAGTAACACGTGAAAACGAGCAAGACTGACGGACGGTGCGAGAAAGAAAACGAAGATGAAGAAATTAATCAGTTCATCAAATTCATATATTTGGAGTACACTTTGTTCAGGAAGGCTTATTTGATCACTAATCCATTCTAGGTGACACAGGTAAATGACGATGCTTGCACTCAAGAATATGAGAAAAATTTAAGTGGTAAGAGAACATGATTGTGATGTTCCATCTGAGCGAGACACAACATTACTGGCACATTGGACAGCACGATGTAGTCCTGACACACTCACCGCTACTGGCATATTGGACAGCACGATGTAGTCCTGCAGAGGGCGTACCACCGTCACATTGAAAGTGGACTTGAAGCTGGGCTCGTCGAAGCAGGGGAAAGCCTGCCGGGCGTAGGTGGGTTCGAATTTTGTGGTGGCCAGCTCTCTGCACAGATACAAGCGACCATTCAGACAGGCACGGTTCGGTCGGTACCAATAATAATATTAACAATATTATTAGCATGCGCGTAAAATGCAGGGTATTCCGGCAGGGGTGGATAGAAGGAAAGGGGAATAAAGAGATGTGTTTTAGGGTATTTACTGCCAACGTAAGAAAGTTTTTATCTCTTTACCGCGCAACGCATCGCTCTCGATACTGTTCCGTAAGTGATATAGTTCTTCTGTCATTATCTAAGAATTGTTTTGCTTAACATCAAGCAAAAATTAGGCAGCTAAAGGTGAACAGTGAAATTTGCTCCAGCTAATGGCTCAGACTTTTGGACCTCAGATGCCAGACCCAAGCAACATCCGCAAGACCAAGAAATTTGGCCGTGTTATTCGATCGACCGAAACACCAATTGACCAATCGATGACATGCACGAAACTTGGTTACTTCTCATCTTCTAAAGTAATCTGCTGGAGGACGGTAAATTAGTTTTCACAGACAGCGAGGTTAGGATAGCTTCTCAGCGCCAGGACGCTAAGTGGATAAAAAACAACAGGTTCGAATGGTAAACCTAGCAGCGAGTGCTAACATTGATCTCTCAACAAGTAGTATTCATTAACAGGATAAACTATCTCTCAACGTTTGAAGATTTCCGAGAACAAGAACGTTATACTACATCGAGTTTCCTGCAAAAAAGTTACCATATGACACCAGAGCTCCAAAAGTAGAAGCTGTAAATGTGAAAATCTCTACTTCTTTATTTTCAGATTCCATTCAGCTAAAAAAAGGTGGAATTTCCACGCGTGTACTCAGCTTTCAAAGCGTCATTCATAATGAGCATCGTGACCTTAGGGCGCCCTTTTCGTCGACGTAAGTGGAGTTGTAGAAGCCGACGATGCCGTTCGCGGCGAGAGAGCCGTTGAAGGAACAGGAGAACTTGTACAGACCTGCAGGCACCGACTCCTCCGTCTGCACCACCCAGAACTCGTTGGGCGCGTACGCAAACGCGTCCAGCACAGCTACAGGCTGCAGGTACACCGCAAGTTTGTAGTTTCAGGCTTACTTCGGTAACCTTGTTTAATGAAGGTATTTTATTCTTAGTTGGATTTTATAGTCTCTTGGAATTATTTTTTAGAACCAGGTAGCAGAGGAGTGATTCAATAATTTAGGTTTTCTAAAGATATTTTCGTAACCCCGAATGAGTGAATTTAATTATTTAACACCCAACGATATGATTAAATTGCGTGCATCGCAATGAGCTAACGGTTGTAAGATTTGAGGAGTTAAAAGTTGTACGAATTTTTCAAAAAAAAATTCATCACGTGAACGACTGTAATCGCTGACGGAGGAGACAGAACTCAGGATACTCAGGTCTATCATTGCATCAGCCGTTCAGTTCTTTACCCACCTTTCAAGTCGGTAAGTATGAATTAACACTGAATTAGATACTCAAAATACCAAAAAAATACTAGAAAAGAGTGATCCCCTGCCTACTCTGTATGAAAGTTTGGCTATCGTAAATACCATTAATGAAATTATAACACAAGCATAAATTTCCTCTCGGGATAAACAAAATAAATTGACAATTCAACCGCTCACGGTTGAGAAGTATCTTAACAGTAACCACTTCACTCTATGAACACATATGTCTTTTAAACACCTTTCTCTCACTTAAAACAAAAAAGACCCCACACACAAAACACTATACATATGACAGAATAAGTCACTGACCAGCCAGGTCTGGTCGGGCTGCTGCTGCAGCAGCTGCGTGTCGGTAAGGGTAAGGCCTTTAGAGTGCACTATGAAGTGGTCGCGAGCTTCCGTAGCGTTCATCTCGATGCTCACGGTGCCTGTGTGTTAGCACCTTTATTAATTAATTCCGACACGTTTACCGTTGGGCGTTAAATGCCTTACAACTTCTAACGCGTGAGCGATGCAAGGTTTAAGTTTACTTTTCCATGGGAAGCACTCTGTGGTTACGTGAAAAGCAGTGCCTGAGCCGGGAGTCGAACCCTTACTTCACGGTTGCGAGGCTATCACGCTAACCCATGCGCCATGGAGCCCCACAAAGAAGATGTACTCGAATGGCAGCACATCGAGCTACGAACTGTGAGTTGCGTAAATGGGTTTGTCATTTTTATCCTATGAACGCGAGATTCAAACGGTAGTAATACTTTGCATTTGTTTTACGCACATTAAAAATGTTTACGCAAACTTGAACACGAAGTTAGTCCCCACAGGCTAATATTTTTACGCGGATTACGTCTAAGCAGCTGAGTTTATTTTTGACGGTATAAATTATTGAAGACAAAACAGTAAAAGATAAAAAGCCGCACCTGGCTATACGATTTCGAAAAAGTAGATCTAGCGGGCTGAAAAATAAGCTCAGAATCAGCCTTGGTCTTTGAATGATAAGAAAAAACTTTCCTCATCATTTGACTTTTATGTTGACAACTGCACACATCAACAATTTTGAGCAATAAAGTGTATTTATTAAGGATGGAAAAAAGGTGTTTGAGAAAGTTAGAATCCATTATAGGAACGAAAATTCAATGCATGAAAAAAGAACTATTCCATTCCTGCAAAAAAGGATCAGCAGTCAGCTGAAAAGCAATTTTTAAAACCATATTTTTCACTAAAAAAAAAGTAATCTGATCGCCAAAGTCGAAAATCACGAGTCCAGCGCTCCTGAACACTGCCCCGAAACAGCACGCTTTCGACACCAAAGTGCTCGCACGTAACGCAGGCCCAGAAACCAATGAGGTCGCCAGGTGGCCGGGAGCAGGACATAAGCCGTCGTCAGAACGGAACTTGGCACGAGGCTCAACTTACTTCGAGGCTGACAACCGGAAAACAAAATAATTGTCATAGACTCGCAAGAAATTAAAATGGCATGTGGCAATAAGGCGGTGCACCAGGCAATAGGGCGGAAAGCCAGGAAATAGGGCGGTGCGCCAGGCAATAACAAGCAGTAAAATGAGGCCCACCAGAGAAGAGTTTCGTGCCCAGGTCAGGATGGAGGTAGAGGTCGTAGTGCAGAGGAAGGACGGTCTCCGGCAGACGGCTGTTCTCCACCCATGGCTCTGCTTTTGGGGACTTCGCACTCGCACTGCCGCCCGACATCGCTGAGAGGAACCAAAAGAAAACTTGTGAGAATTACAGCACCGACAACAGGGACATGCACGGTACGTAAATTAGATCACTCGTTAAATTATAGCTCTCTATATACTTGAAATTTAAGTCGAAAAGAGAGAAAAGCAAGAACGATATAGTATGGAGTATAGAGTTAAGAACAAGGTGTGTTCCAACACAAAAATGCAGAGTATGCAAATAAGCAATTCAACATGTAATTATAGATTGGCTCGGTAGCTCAGATGATGACATTCTCGCCTCCGGGTTAAAAGGTGCCACGTTCGACACCCCGGACAGAGTGCTTCCATCTGAAAGGATGTATAAGACACGACAGGCATAAAAATGGGTGCCACACAAGCGTGGCTTGGGGGAATGCCCCAACTAATTCCAAGTACAGTGCGTAATGGAAGTAGTTTTGTTCAGTTCACAGTAGTTGAGCGTTCAGTTGCACGAAGATCTTGTTGATATCTTTTCAAGCGCACGTTCATACAACATGGAATTCAACGAAAGCAAGTTCGGATTGAAGAGATCACCAGAAGTGGAAGGCAATCAGACGGCTTGATCTCCTACAAAACCTGAGGGGGCGCAACAGTAGAAAATAATTCCCAAGAGGTTTGGGTGTCGTCGTTGGAAACAATGGATGATTCCAAGAACATATTGTCTCGACAATCAGAAAGCCCCGGCGCGGTTATCGACGCAACGGTAAAAAAAGGCAGCACACCAGTGCAGAATGGGCAAGAGGGCCCGAACCCATCCCAAGATTTCCGAGGTATGCTTTCAGGCGGATTCGCATGCACTATAGGTCGTCGGTTGATATTGAAATGTTTTTTATGAAAGAATATCATTCAGAACCAACGCTCACAACCATTTCACCTGATGACGGCGCCCGCAGAAGCGTTATTGTTATTGATGTTATTGGAATGTAACAGCACCGACAATGATGTCACATTTCAATAACAATTGGTAACGCTAAGCCATGAAGGCATGATCGATAACCACACAAGGCCACCAAATCCGAAAGGACCAAAATAGCTCAGTTCCACGAATAAGCGCCTCATGCCACAGCGAACAGGAAAAATGTTCAGGCATTGTTCTCGCGAATCGGTACCACTATAACCCCCTTCTCCGGCAGGTTTTCTGGTAAAAATGCATAAAAAATTCGAATTGGGTAATAACACAAGTTAACTCATTACGGCGGGGTTATATTCCAACTCACCCAGAAATGTTAAGGTCACACATATTAGGAACGGCTTCATCGCGAAGTAAGCAGGCAGTCACTGAGCAGTCAAGCGCTGGACAAAACTGCACGGCTGTGAGCGACGACACCTAACCGAGTCATAAAAAATGCCCTTACGCGGCTGGGTCGTAGTACAAATGGGAGGATAAAAATAGGCTTATCTGTAGATAAAGGCAGTCTCTGAAAACAGAACAGCTCCCGGCGAGAGAAAAAGGACACGCGTGAGCAAGAAAATGTTCATGTCATGTCGAGATCAACTGCATAATCTTTTTGTTCGCTTTAACCCCCTCCGGAAAGTACACATCCAGGTCCACAGCTACACGTAAGGGCGCGTGATGATGATGGTGACATGGGCGTATTTTTTAACACAGACAGAAAAAGAAGTTGGAGTCGGACTCGAGCCAATGATGTACGTATGCGAACACTAGACTCGATATCGTTTACGCAGCTGACGCGTTCACAGGCTGGGTTATTCCCAGACACAACGGGCTTACACGATCACCCTCAACCCTGCAGCACCTAGTGTAGCTCTCACGTCGTACGTGAATTCAAGTATCACATAATTTAACCAAAACTTCGTCAGGATTAAATTCACTTTTCAACATCTGGTAACGAATGAAACACGTAAAGCTCCAGTTGCGTTTTATCCCCCCGTAAGTTATTTTGTCTTAATTCGTAGACACCAAACAAAGAAAAATATTTGCTTACTGCGATAAATAAATTTGGACGGTAATGAGTTAGAATGTTGGTCTCCGTGAAAGTCTTCACATATCAAGTTTCCTAATCATAAGTGTCAATAATGTGTCATGTATTTATATAAATATGTGTGAAATAATTTGTCAGTAACAGATTTTACATGCCATTATAGAGAACATTACCCTATAGAGACCCTGTAGGATACTGAATATCATATATTAAATTAATGTAATCTAAAGGAAGCTAAACCTCTTTAGTTAATAAAATATGACATGACAGTATTTTGGTTAAACATACTTAGATTTTGATTATAAATAGGAGACTGCAAAGATAATCATATAATAAAATGTGACATGACAAAATTTGAGTCAACATAGTTTGTTTAGGAATAGTTGAATTCAAAAGACAC
Organism: Orchestia grillus; assembly: GCA_014899125.1. Taxonomy (NCBI): domain Eukaryota; kingdom Metazoa; phylum Arthropoda; class Malacostraca; order Amphipoda; family Talitridae; genus Orchestia; species Orchestia grillus. The sequence goes on along the minus strand of VOMN01073037.1, from coordinate 19,356 downwards.
AATATGGAGCGGCATCACTGAAAAAATTCATTCATTTTAACAATAAACTATGGCAAATCCTATCATTTTTATCAGGGCACATATACTTGTCTACTCATGATTTTGTCTAATTCTCAAAAAAAAATAATAATTATGTTAAATTGAAGCTTGATGCAGTTCATGGCTTGGTAAGACTATTGAAGCTTTAACTATAGAAGAAATCCTGAGATGGGTAACATTGTACTTTCAACAAATTTCATTTTGATATTTCTATCACTAGATGAGAACTAATTTATCATTTTATATGACACTTAGCATTGCCCCTGAACATTACACCAGGAAAAAAATGTATATATCACAATTTATCTGACTTTTCATTATCTCAAAACCTGCCCCCAATAAAGATAAGCAAAACCGTTTTTAGTATAAACTATTCTTAGACAAAAACTTGCACAGATAAAGTATGGGCATAGAAACAGAAATACCAATAAAAAGCTTTAAATCATAGATAAGATATAACCCACATGAAATTATTTTGTGCATTTTCAAATTTAGCTCAGCCTCAAACATTTTGCAGGATATTAACTGTAGAATTAAGTTTCACTCATATACAATAAATTCATAAATTCAAATAGTATCCCCTATTCATAAAAATGGCAATTTTAATACAAAGAAGAAAAGACAACAAGAGACAGTGAAGGAGGGGTGAAAATTAAAAGAGGTAAAGTGGTCACAAAAGATCAAAGTCCAGTAGGTTAGTGTACAGCTTAGATAACCTAACAATGTCCCTAGAGAAATGACAGTCCCCATATTATACAACTGATAAACCTAATCAATCTACAACCTACTTCCTATTCTATGTACCCTGTGGGGGCATTTACAATTCACCATTTACATTCTACTCACATCATAAAAGGACATTCTTTCATGCTCTGAGCAATTATTGTGAACTGACAAATCAGTTTCTTAGTGATGTAGTTAGTGCAAGTGAGCTAACTGCTCCATATTTACACATAGAAGATATGATATCTAGAATTCAATCATTGGGCAACATTGGGGCATTGGGCAACTCTAGCATAATTTGGTAAACATTTTCATGAGCTAGCTGTGCTGCACAAACTGTCCAATTAACTGAACAACATTCATTTTAGTCTCATTGGATAGAATCATTTTCTCTACATTCATAAAATCTATTTAAGAAAGACTTTCAAGTAAAGAAATACTTATATAGACAGATATTCAGACAGAGTAATACTACAATAATATTTTGACACAAACATTATAAAAGTTAGGATCATATTTTGATAATTATTGGTTATTAGCTACTTTAAAGCTTCTAAGTTCAATGAAGTGTAACCTCAATAGAGCAAAAACAAGGGAACATTTAGTATGAAGTATGGACTTTAGAAAAAATGAATCTATGCACAGGATTCTCTGTGCATAGAAAATGCAAGTTAAGAAAGAGGAAGAAAAGAAAAAGAATAATTGGCAAAAAAGCCATGAAATCTGAAAGAAGCAAAGTGGACCCAAAGGGTAAAAGTCCCAAAAACCTAGCTAGAGCTGAGGTAACCTAACAGTGTCATCCTGGGATGCCAGTCCTTATAGCACAGAATAAACAAACCTAACCCAATTGTCTACAGCCCATCCTATGTCCACTGAGAGTTTACATAATTTATCAACACTATTTCATGCAGATGCCAAATTATAGTGAATTTAACTAAAATGATTTTAGCTAATCTATTTTGATCTAACTTGAAGCAGTGTAATTACTATTACTAATTATTCAAAAACTTCAGGGACATTCTAACCACACCAAAATTATTTCAAGAAAACAAAACTAAAGGACTGTTTAGTATAGACTTCAGAAAATGCAGAATTTATGAATAGATGTATTCCCACATAAGATTTTTATTGTAAAGAAACACAAAGTTAAAAAAAAGAAGAAGGAAAGATAAATTATAATTAGCAATGAAGGTATGAACATGAAAAGAAGCAGGGTAGGCACAAAACATAAAAGTCCAAAAAGACTAGCTATAGCTGGGATAACCTAAAGGTAGTATGATTGGTAGAAAGCATCAGACAGCTGGAAGGTTCATTGGAAAGGGAGAAGATCATGCCAACCAAAGGTTGCACATTATAAAATTGTTTTAAAACATTTTTTATTATTGTAATTCTTTACAAAATTAGATTGCCAGAACCTAGAAAAAATCCAGTGAGACTAAAGTGAAAGCCATATGGCAAACATGCTACTTTTTACAACATACCTAGTTATACCAAATAATTATTCATAATTTCACAACTAAAAATGCACTAATCATCTACCTGGTGATGGAAGCTGAAACTGATTAAATGGTAAAAACAGAGAAAGCACAACTGCTAACATTAGGGTCAAGACAGAAAGAATGAAGTAAATGGTTTGGTATGTCACATGTCTTAAATTGTTACATCTGGAAGGTCCAACATTTACAAAAATGAAAACACCAGTTAAGCAATTTTCTATCAATAAAAAGAATAATATACAATTATTTATAAAACCAAGTCAAATGTTAGGCATTATAATCTTTTTGTCAATCTCCTAATTTTTTAACATGTTATGAAATTTAATTTGATCAGTAATAAGCATATTTTAAATGTCATTTACAAAATAGAGAAAAATTGTTGTATATCAATTAAACATTTAATAATTCCTAAAAACATGAAGCATTGAATAAGACAATAAAACTTTTCCCAATTCTGCATTATTCCAAGGCAGCCAAGTAAGTTATTGACAAGTTACAAGCAATTAAAAGGCATAATTTCGGAAATCATGTACTAGAAATTATCGAACAAATTTTGGAGCCCATATATTTGCATAACGCACTCAGCATAGCCATCCTGTTAGATAAAAATAAATATTTAATTTTAAATAATTAAAAGTGAGAATTTGAATATATTAAGGCAAAAACTCACCTAATAAGTGGAATGTAAGAAGTAGCAAGCTTGCTAACTTTTTCTTTCTTATCCAAAGCTAGAAAATTGTAGCCCGTACTAGAAAAAGAGGTGAAGAAAACATTAATGCTAAGCTCTGTCACTACACATATAAAGAAAAAGGTGAACAGAACAACAAATATAATCTTACTAAATAAAATAAATCGAAGGTAATGAGTGCGATTAATTTCACAAAAATAAACTGTTTAATATCAAACAGCTGATCTAAATGCAATTCCATGCAATAACCCGGATCAGCTGTTTGTCTTTGCATGTTTGAATCTTGTTCTCCTCTTGCGGACAGGAAAAGAAAGCAAAGAAAGTAAACACTCTAACGATCTTGTTTTTTCGCAGATCCAATCTGTCCATTTAACTTTTAAAGAAGAAATCAAAGATATTCCAAAAAATATCATAGGGTTAAGTTAGGGCCATCAGAGTAACCCGACAAATCTTGAAGAAGTGAAAAAGATATTCATTGAAAAATGGACTCATAAATCCCTACATGCTTGTGAACGCTAAATTTCACCTTATGAAAACGATCTTCAAGCAGTAATTGCCGACAAAGGTTTCACAACTATGCAAATATTAAAAACGGGAAACTGTTAGGATGAATGCTTTGCACCATATAGAACCTTTATTAATTCCAACACGCTATTCCGTTGGGTTTTCAATGACTCACAACTACTGGCGTGGTGAGGGATGTGTGGCTTAAACTTAATTTTCCAACGGAAGAACTCACTCTTTACATGAAATGCTTCGCCTGAGCCGAGATTCGAACCCTGGTCCTCTCGGTTACTAGGCCATCACGCTACCAGTACGCCATGGAGCCTAATGTTTTGTGTATGTATGAAGCCATATGTTTGTAAAAGGAAAATATGCTCGAGAATTTTGCTCTACATTTAAAATGTACATTCTGTATGAGTTCTACGAACGTTGGCCAGAAATATCTATATTAACAAAAGAAAACTTATGCATGCGATTACTTTTGTTACCTCCTTTTCACGCTTTAGAATAAGGCTTCGAGTAGGCTTTATGTATACATAAATATATAATATATGTATAGCCTGCATTTCAACTGTCATTTTAAATTAATGCAAACTGTTAGCGAGAGTAAGTTGCAATAACTTAAAATGTTCATAGAAGTACAAATAAAGCTGGCAATTCGTCGGCGTTTATTTCGCACTATACCTAATTCATGCGAAATTTATTTGTGCCTAAAATTTTCTATACAATTTTGCTGTTCACTTGTCCGAGTACATTATTTACTCATTGGGTACTTTAGACACTTGAAGTGATACGGTGTAGATAATGAATAATTGATATCCCAAACGTGGATTTATTACAAGAGTTTGGGTTCGTTTGCGCTTGTAGGAACCGGCGAGGTGGGGATTTTTTATTCCTTTGGGACGAATCTCTTTGAAATTTAGCACACTGATGTAACTCGATGAAAAAACACAATTTTTTTCGCAAGACTTCAACAGACTTTTGGTAAAAAATGAGTTTAACTGAAACTTATATTTTAAGATTTTCCAAACTGTCACGGCCCAAAATTTTGTCACTAGGACGAAGGGGTTGGTTGTAATAAATGCGTTTTAATAAAAGAGATCAAACAGTTCAAAAATTTAATGGATACAGAACATGAAAGTTTTACATAAAAAATGAAATATCCGTGAATTTATTCCCAATGTTCGATGAATGTGTTTGGCGTAATTTCAAAATCCAAAAAAATTATATTTTTCAGTAAAATTACGAGTCTAATGAGCCAAGTTTCATTTTAGTAAGCTAAAACTCTAGATGAACTCCATCAAAGTAAAAAAAAATGTATTTCACCAGAAGCTGACAAATTAAACCTTTTCATTTTTCTAGCATTCCCCAATTACCCACAACAATTGTGTTTCATAAAATGTGAAATCAATATAAAATGATACTAAGCGCTGTGACTGCTGCACTGCATGGGAGTTATGGGGCCGTGGCAGGGCAGTTTGAAGAGGGATCAGTTTACCAAGCTCCCTCCTAATTCATGCGTCAGCGTTCAGGGCAATCGCATCACTTGATTAGAGGGATCCTAAACTAATTTTTTGTTATAATAATACATAATTTGCAGGCAAATACTATGTAATATCATTAAAAATGTTTTGTCTCTCCCTTAGCCCAATCACTTTTACAGGTACAGTTTTCCAATTCTGTTATAAGTATGTATCAAAAAACACTTGAATAAAAAGATCATTTTCAAACATTTGAACAAAACTCCATTCGATGGTCCCTTTCATAATGTTCCTAGTTATTCCCATAATTCCCCTCAGGGGGCATAGGATAGGCCATAGGCAATAGAGGTAGGTTAGTTGGGTTTGTCTATCCTATGCTATGGGGACTTGCGCCCCCAGGGGAGCACCGCTAGGCTACTTCAGTTTTAGATAGGCCTTCGGGACTTCTATCATTCGTGCCCACTTTGCTTCTTTCCGTTTTCATTCCTTCTTCGCTATTTCTTATTTGTCTTTTCTTCCTCTTCCTCCTTAACTTGCTGTTTCTATGCGCAGGGGATCTTGTGTGGGAACACACCCTGTGCATAGATTCCCCGTTCTCCTAAGTCCATACTAAATGGTCCCTACTCTTTCAGTGCGAAATAGTCTTGAGTTGCTGAAGCGCTGCTTTCACTACTACTACTCATACTCATATTCCCATAATACCTTTCATTTTTAAAAATCAAGACAGTTCTCCGTATGTATTGAACATGAACTCTAACAAGTAAAATAATAGCGTGTTCAAATCTTCCAGTAGAATTTCCCTTCCACTATAAGGTAGAACTCACTAGGTGGATGTTTCTGCCAGACTTCTCGTCTGAGCTGACTCCACATTAATATTTTTTCTCCCTTATTCACGATGAGCAATGGCTCCAGGGAGAAAATAAGGTATCAAAAAATAATTTCTTATCATCAATTTCCGAAGAAAATTGCTTGAGCTTGAAAATGCAACTTAAAGTGAGTCAGTTCGCACGATGAAATGGTTCTCACACTTTCGCTACGAACAGTACCCACGAACGAATTTGCTGCTTAACCCTCCATATTAATAAATCCATGTCTGTCATTTCCTAACGATATTGCGCCCGTGGCAGTAAAAATTCAAGCATCTTTCAGATGTTCATATACGGAAATCAAACACTAATCTTCAAAAAATCTTAATTGGGGGTGCCATACATTTCCTACAACGCATGAAGCACACACGCATGGAAACTATAAAATCGAAAGTATAGACTATAGTTACATTATTTAATGCACTCGATTCAGCGGCAGTAGGTATGAGTTTTGACTGGAAACAAACCCACTGAAGTGCTCCACTACCCATGGCTCTGACGTCGATGAGCTTTGTATTGAACAGAACAATGGTCTGGCATTAAATATTTCCGGATTTATTAACATTATATACACATTCAACCACATGACATTACCACCATTGACTGAATAAATGACTGAGCACAATAGATTAATCATCGGGGGAAGGATATGAATGGGATATAAAGTTTCCAGGATATATTAAATATATATGTATATACTTAAAGTCTAACAATATTCACGGGCACCAATACCCACAGACGAAGCGAATGGGGAATCCCAAAGAAGAGTGGAGAAAATCAACAGATCACGCAGGTTTTAAAAACAAAGAATATAACTATGGGTAACGATAGAACAAACCAGAGAGTTAAAATAAATTTACTCTAAAAACTTTACACTGCTGCGGCAAACTCAAGACAACGTTTAGCAACGAATAAATAGCAACTTTCTGAATTTAGTACTCCAGAAATGCAATATAGGTAAACCTTTTGAGACCGTCATCGGCATCCCTGAACACGGCAGCATTAGCTGAAGAATCTCGTTGCCTGTTCTTGAGCCACTAGTGTTGAACACAACTGCACTACTAGACCAGATTAAAGAGAGAACCTAAGGCATACAAGTACAAAACTTACAATACGACGAAGATATTTGATTATATATATAAAATTGCAACACGATTTAACATTAGAGAGAGATTAGGAAATTCGCAGACCGAGCACCAACAGCTTTGGAGCAGTCCTAGAATTTGGTCGAGTTAATTAGTGTTGATGTGAGCAGACTTCCACAAACTTACAGCGGTACACTAAAAGACGGTTGAATCTTATACTTTAGAACAAGAGGCAGACACGACAGATCAAAGAAGAATGTGAAGAGAATGGGAAGGCACATTGATCGATACAATACACAAACTAGCACTACAGTAGTACACAGAATAGCAGACGACCTCTGTAGGATATGCTGTTGCTCACAGCCTCCCACCGTCTAGTTCCCCTGCCAGAGTCAGCACCTGCGGCCTTNGTAAGTCCTATAAAACCCAACGGTAAAACGTGTCAGGATAAATAAAGGTTCTGCCGTGACTACCATCAGTAAAATATACTAGTAGTTGCATTTCCCTTCAAAGACAATATTTAACTTCCACCGCAATCAGCAAATGAACTTCTTCAAGAAAAAGAATTTTATGACTACGTTTCCACCAGGATCACCAACACATTGCATCTGTGGATTCCTCAGCTATTTTCCAAGAAATCTTACCGTCAACAGAGAAGCATTTACCCCATCGCCCTCACAGAAAGATAAAATTCAGAAAAGTTAGGCCACTACACTAATTATTCTTTGCCTATTATTTACAGCTATTTTCTCGTGACGCAACTCGTAACTGTTAAATCATGGAAGCCGCAATTCCTTGAGCAACAAATCATACAGCAGATTACCTCTAGATAAAATATAGGTATTGCAATTTCACACATTGTAGGCTTCGGATGTACAGAAATAACCTTTAAACTACTCGAGTCTTATACGTTTGTTACTAAAAATATTTCACACTATATTTTGAGAAACCTATGAGAACATTTAATCTTTTTATATTCTTATTATATTTCTTAACCAAACGCCAAATTTGGACGCCCAGGGAGTGTTCCATCAGCGCATTTAGGTTCTCACAGAGACGAGATAAAGAAGACAGAAGAAACATAATATCCATGACTTTTACCCCAACAAACCCCTCAAGTATTCTGCTGAACCCTAGAACTAAGTCTCCTTGATACGTTGAAAGACACATCATAATTCAGCACACAAAATTGAAGGATTAAAATTATTAGTTTAAAGTTCCCTAGCCACATGGAATGAAATTTCGAGAGAACGAAAAGAAGAGACCATTTACTATGGTTTTTAGAAAACGTGGAAACTATGCACAGGTGTGCTCCCACAGGACTCACTGCACATACAAACGACAGGTTGAGAAAGGAAAAGAATAAAAGATGAAGAAAGGCATGAAAAACAAAGTTATAACAGTTTTCTCTAACAATACCTGTTAACACCTTGGAAGCACAAAAAGAAGGTTCAGACACAAAACTCGCTCGCAAATCTGGAGGAAATACTGCGGCAATATTCCGGGGTTCTCAGTAGTAATGACTCGTTTAAAATCATGCTTTCGCTGTATCGGAACACGAGTGCGGACGACAGCTACTCAAGTAACGTGAGCCGCAACACAGTTCGCACTCCGCTGCAGACAATGCACAAGAGTTGAAGGGTCCCACCTCTGTTAGTGATGCAAAGCGGAGTTTTACATTGTTATCAGGCTGGGGCACACGGCATGGTGGCGCACGCAGACCAGCACAAGAGCGCAAAACAGCAACCCCATGACGCAGATTTGCAGGAAGATCTGTTCGCTAACTGACCAACTTCAGCAACTCAGGCTTGAATAAGACACAATAAAACCATCAATTCCGGGCTGTGGTACAGGATGGAGGATGCTCGATAACGAAATAAAAATGCTGCTAGGATAAAAGAAACGAAAACGATGCATAAGAAAATATAATGTCGATAAATAGGAATGGTGATCAAAGAATTGCAAATAAAAGAATGCTTGAACATGGACAATCAGGCGAAGAAAAACGGATACTGAACTGAAATTTGTAGAAACGCCGTGATACAGATAAAATAATAAAACATAAGAGGACATATTCAGATGCAAATATAGGTGGAAGTAAAGGAAATGAAGGGTCTAGAATTAGAGATAATTGAGAAAGCTATGCTACCAAAAAAGCAAATTAAACAAGGGGCCTGACGGCTCTACTACCGAAAATTTCATTACGACATCACACGACTCCAAAGGAAGCATCAGCTTCAATTATTTAAAGGATTTTTCGACTGGGTCCACCGCCTTTCACACACACACAAACCATTCAACTACGTCAGCTAAAACATCATCCTACAAAGATCTCTAACCAGGGATTTCAGAGTGTGACGGTATCAGCACATCTTAAGTACGGATTTCAGCATATAAGAATCGCAACCAGGCAATTCAGTACCCTAGCCTTCAGCATACAAGAGGTACGAGCAGCCAATTCATTATCTCGAACACCCATCGCTTGCTATTGTTAGTAACAACGTAATTCATTTGGCGTGATACTCAGTCACATAATCTTACTGTTTCAATTCATTTTTTTATACTTTCAAAACATTGGCCTAAACAAATCTTTACGGCGATGGCAAATTTAGTTGAGCGGATTCACGAAATTTATCTGAGACCATTGATAGTAATTCACAAATTTAGGTCCAGCATCACTAATTCACGGTGTCACATTGTACCTGATTCCTGATGGACTTGTGACATTTGCGAATCGTGAATTAGGACTCTTTACTGTACGTGAAATTCGCGAAGTAGAAACAGGACTGACAAATAGGATTCATCAATCACTTTAACCACGATTTCTGCTTCGCGGATTTCCGACTGTTGCGGCAGCTCTGTAAAGTAATACCTGCGATAGCCGAAGGACTACTGCCCTCACAGAAACCGCCTAAACTAAATACCTGCGCTGAAAATACCGATTATAATAAACAAATAGACACGTGACATTTATCGATTGATTACAGAGCAGTTAGCAAGTGTAAGTACACATCTACTGAAATGACTACCAATAAAAAACGAAAGTTTTGCAATGGCATTTATGTCAATCACGATTCCCATTCAGTACCGGCATCTAGCACAAGTTTGCTTCAGAAGATGCTGTACATTTGGACGATATTCTGGTGCAGGACGCAAATCGGTAGCAACTATTAGGCCTATGCCTAAATTTTAGTTTTTCTTCACGTATGTAATCATGTAATTCCAAAATAAATAAATTCAAGGCAACTCTTCTAATCCATTAAGTTATTCACTGACTTACACGTAACATCTGTTAACTTTAAGCTCTCACATTTATTCTGACGGCCCTGGCCGTCTTAGCTAATTTGAAGTTTTTCTACTTAGCACCACGAAATAATTCACATTTTTAACAAGTCTCCAACATCTTGTCACCCCGTTAAAACATCGGTTTCTTCGAACTTCGATCGCTTTGGAAATAACAGTAATAGACTTTCACTAATAAATTTTCAGTCAAGTGCATCATAAACGACTTAAGTCTACCATTATACAACACAGACACCAGGGCTGGACCTACCAACGCACACAATCGCGTCATGACAACAGATGCAGAGTTGCAGAAGGGGAAAACAGTGGCTTATTATTGTGCAGCAGCTGCTACTAGGCGATGAGAAATAAAATGGAGGAATTATATTAAAAAAGCTTCATAATACTAAAGATAAAGTAGGACAAGAATTTTGCTAGAAACTTGACACCAATTTTGTAGTAAAATACGACTACAAGCAGTGACAGATAAGCGCAAACATCCAGTAATGAAACAATATTTCAGAAATATCCAAGTCAGTGACCGATTGGTCTGCTGTAATCACGAAGGCGACAGCGATGTCAAGGGAGAAAATGGCAATAACGCAGGTGACCAGGAGCCCTGAAGCAAATGCTGGCCCTCAGGCAAGCGCTTCACGCCTCCTTGAGCGAGTACGATCGTCAGAAAATCATCTTTAGATTTCGATGACATCTCGTACTCAAGTATACACTACACTTAGGTCAAGAGAAACGCACGGGAATCAAAGTTTCAAAACAAAGTTGCTTCGGCATTCCAGCACTCACGTATAAAGTTGACCGAGGTATCCTAAGCGAACCCCTTACGTGTGACGCACATACTCCACGGAAATTTTCAAAATAAGAACCAATGAACAGGGCACTCAACACAACCTCTGTCGAACTTTGAACATTGACTTCAGTTTTACCAAGCAGGCTTCATATTGCAAAACTGCGCACAAGCATCATTTCTTGTGCTGTGTGTGCATCCCACATCAACAAAAACGTACAGCAAATGTGTGTACATCAATTATTACACAGCCAAAGGACAGCCCTGCCTGCAGCAAGCGTTGGCAGCGCAAGCTTTGACAGCAACAGAAAAGAAGCAGAATTTTGATACGACTCAAACATAACAGATTTAGAGGCAATGCTGCCCACGTAAAGAGTTCTGGAGGGGAAAATAAATATTCCGAAATCGGGGTTTCATCTCCTCGGTGTCAAAAGGGTAGTCGAACTAACATCAACACATGGCTCTAAATTACCGTAAAGTATTGACTATCCTTTAGTGATAAGAAGCAAGTGCGTTCTGTGTTTCTCAACTAAATGAAACGGGCGTCGTTTCGTGTTTCGGAAGCTCGACTCGATAATAAAATGATTTTTAGGCGAGTAATCTTTAGTTGTCCGTCCACCTGTTCCAGTCCACACGGCAAGGAAGCACGAATTTGAAACTGAGCTGAACGCGTCTATCCTCCTGGCCTTTGTTTCACCGATGCTTTGAGTTGCTTTCATTACCAAAAAATGACTTTTTCGCAGCAGTGATAACTTTAGAGCCGGTCACGAGAAATGATGCAAAAAAATAGAACCCTCCGGGTCACAGGGGGAAACTTGCAATTAATCGTAAATGAAAATAGAACAAAAATTGAAAAAGGGATACAAGAGAAAGTTCGTGGGTCGTTTTAGAGGTGATGAGGTATCAAAATAATTGATTACGTTAAAACGTTTTCTGTTCTCACAGAATGACATGAGGGCCAAGCATTGCTACTGCAGGAGATGTCTCCATCAGAAGTTAGATAAAACATTCATTCGGGCCAAGAGTGTCTTCACAAAAGACGAACGTAGCGCAACGGCAGTGCCAGTGCGCATGCCCGGCACCGAGCGCCGCACAACTCGCTCCTGCAGCGAGACGCGGTGAATGGACTCCTTTGACAGAGCTATGACACACCGAAGTACATCGGTTTTGCCAAATTACCTTACGAAAAATAACCTTTCGCAGAAGTCTTCAAAAAATAAATATGAAAATCGAACTTCAAAGGATTAAGCAATTACATAATAGTTTTCGGAAAAACAGTCCTTGAAATATTAGTCTTTAAAACAAATTCTTTAAATAATAAATTAAAAAATTAATTATTTGAAAAATTTATTCGTTGAAAATTTACTTTCCACAAAATTACCCTAAGAAAAATTAGTTATTGACAAAAAATAGATAAAAGCTAGTTTTTACAATAGTATTGCTATTAAAAACCTCTATCAACAGTCTAAGAGGATGAATTGCCAATCCGCTGACCTGAATACACGGTATGCAGCCTAACAAGGGCCAAGTCATGTTTCGAATACTTATAACATTAAAACACGAACACTGAAAAGCAAGAGCTTTCATCTTCGAGTGAATATGATGACCAAAAAGGTTACAAAGAACACAAAAATCAAAGTTATAGAAGAAAGAAAAAAGAAGGAACATACATATAAATACGAGTAACGTGAGAAAGTTGACGAGATATTTAAATAGAGAAAAAAAATTCAACTTCGTAAATGGTAAACATGTTAAAAAGAAAGTAGTGCACTTGAACTCTGAAGTTTAGGTAATCCCTAAAGCTGCACACGAGTTTCATTAATTTACGATAAATTCCAATAACTAAGGATAAAATTCGATAGCTCGAAAGCTGTAGATAAAATTCCATAGGTATAGATAAAATTCGCTGGATGTAAATGGGATTTCTAAACGGAAGGCAAAATCGTGTAGCCGCAAGCAAAGTTAGACGGCCACAGCTAAAATACTGCACATGAAATACTGCGCCACTCAGAAATGACAAACGACTCCTTTTGAGGCTGAACGGCTGCGCAAGGGTCATCTCTCACACACATTTAACACTAACTCAAAACTCGGTAAAAACTACGAACTAGAACATAACTTCAAGAGGAATTGATTACTGTTCAAAACGATTTTAATAGAGCCACAGGAAAACGAGCAATCAAAATTCTAGCTCTTCACACATTCCGAAGTTAGACTGAGTAAGCCGAATTGATGATGAGGTAAATGTTCCTCTTATCTATTGAATACAGCAAGTTACTTCCCAAAACGTTCGACAGACAGCTCTGACGCTAGTATAATTCTCCATACAAATCTGAAATCGTTACAAAAATAGTGCCCTGAACTAAATTGGATAAAACGAATTCACTAAAGTTTATCTGAAGCACCATATATTAAAACATATCAAAGCATGTATGATTAACAGATATTCTTCGAAAATTTTCTGGCAAAAACCTCATGACCGTGGAAAGTTCCACATATTCTGATAATGGAAGAATTTAAACGAACTGTCAAAAAATCTTCCGTTAATCTTACACAAAGTGTTACGCACAAGAATATACTACGTAAATATTTTTCAATCATACACAATCTCTTATCGAATTTCAAACCCTTCCTCCAAATATCCTGAACTGCGAAGAGGAAAATTTTTAATCGAGGGTTAAAAGTCTGCATGTAGGTATTTAAAAACTTACTCAACTAATTACATCCTAAATACTTACGATTAGCAGTAACGCATTGACATACCTAAAAAAACTATGTCTCCCAAAATACTGTGACAACAATTTTTGACTTTGAATTTACGATTCTATTACATCATTTGCTGCGAGGTAACTGCATAGTTTTCACGGCTGCTGGTCGTTGAGGAGCTACGACTTCCAATAGTATAAGAAGCATCCAAATTCTGTACTTTTTGTCTACTCAATAATTTCCAAAATCACTGCGTAAGAATGCTTCAAGCTCTCTGTAACTAACGGAATCACCGGCATTTGCTGGTACACACGTTTCACCACAAGTAGTAATGAATAAATTCGGGCATTTGCACGTGAATATTTTGGTTTGTCAATTTATTCGAGTACGTCTCTTTTCATCTGACCGTTTCTGTTAAACGGTCATCTGACACAACAAAGTGAACGAATCAAACGTCGCCATCTCGCAAAGCCTTTCTCAATACTACCGAACCTCATTTTCCCTTCCAAAGTTTCACGTCGTTCATCCAATTTAGTAATTCTAAACGTTTCCATTACCAAACAAAGCAAATAATAGAAAATTACTAAAATTACTTGAAGGAAAACCTGGTTCTTCACGCGGTCGAACACTCGCGTAACACAGTACATGCCAACAGAGCGATGGATGCAGTCACTCTAACGCATTACCACCCCACCCTGCAAGGATTAAGAGTCACAGAGCCTCCTTGTCTCTTAAAACGACTTCGACATGGTCCGAGGCGACCCAAAATACGGTTGCTTTCTGCAGTGCTTCGCTTCATGTTCGCAGTGAAGTAGGGTGAGCGTATTGGTAGTAAATGGTCGGAAATGAGGCTTTGGAAGAAATTAAGGTGGCACTATAAAAAAACAGTGCGCTCTTAATAGTAAATGATGAACTTGAAAAAAACTTACAGGAGAATGAGACATTGAATAACGAAGCAATAATGAAAAGCATGTCATCAGTGGAAAACGAGGTACTGGCAAAAAATGAGACCCATGGTAAGGAATAAAATTAATAAATCTTGAATCTCCCGCAGCAAAAAACCAAAGCTTCCAATTTTGGACTGGAAGGGTCGCTCACGCTTCATAACATACCTCAATTTGTGATGCATAAAGAACATGGTGGAGTTATTTCCATTATAAAACCAAGCTCGACGCTCGTAAACTCATAATACAATCTGTACCATCAGAACAGTTCCATCACACGTTCCCTCGAGGCTAGTGCGAAGAAGAAAACTAGGGTTCGCAGTGAAAAAAGGTGCAACGGTAGTTCTCAATCCTAAAAGTTTCATAGACAATATTGAGAAGCTTAACAGCGAAGAAGGACAGCTTAAAAACTATATTTGATGTATCAAAAAGATGACCACTGGCTTTTTAAAAAGTTGCTCACAGTTTCAAAACAGGAACGCGGTTATAGGTCTTGGAAGAACAGTAACAGGGCCAGAACCAATACGGTAAAATTAGAAGCAAATCATTGAATGACCTGCCTCCAAAATTTCCCGATAAAAACGTAAAAACGTACTTCTCTTATACCGATTGTGGCAAGATATTTGCTTCAATATGGATATCGTAACCGTCAATTTCTCTAACGCGTTTTTTCGCAGCTCGAAAATGCAGGTTACTTCCGCGCATGCACAGAGTACTTCAATCAAGCATTAACATCACATCAAAACCGCACTGATGACCAAAACAACAGTGAAAATCCACCGAAAACCATGTCCGGGTCGAACAACGTAATTCCCTAACGCCTTGAATTGGACATGCTTCTCGTTCAATACATACGACGAACACACGTTCAATTGTAGTAACGGAAGAAGTGACAGCAGCTGCTCACAATGGTACCGTGTCCCGTGACAACAAAGCTCAGGGTTGGCTCTCCCCCTCTGCAGATGCTAAATTCCTGACCTGAACCGCATATTTGTTTCGGCGTTTCACAGCACTGCAAAGTAATGCTCCACTGCTAAATGTGACCACGAGTCGTGAAATCGGTATTCAGCACCGTGAAACTCGAACACTGAAATTGGTATCCTACACTGCGACATCACCATCCTAAACAGTCCAAGTGTTTTCTTGGATTTCTAACTAGCTACATGAAGTCGTACAATTCGTACCTACGATAAAGACCATATCGCAAGAAAACGACGCCCCCAAAGCCTCAAGCGTCGGTGGACTTGCAGGAGGCGTTGTTAGCATCAGCTGGAGGTGGCGGGTTGGACCCAGTGGCAGCGGACACGGTGGGCAAGCGGTCTGCGGCTGCAGCTCGGTCTGCCAAGAACTTCTGAAAGGCGTCAGAGCTGATCTCTGATCCGTAGGGCTGGGGAAAGTGGAAAGAAAAGTTGTTATTTGTGCTTGAAGTGAATAATATGATAGTAATTTGACACAAATAATAAGCTCAGACCCCCGAAAGCAGCTGGCAATAAAAAGCGCTTTGTAAGTAGACGAATTAAGATTACCCCATAAAAACTAAGTTACTAAGAAAACTAAGACAAATATCACAAATGATCATAATCCCTCTTGAGCAAGAGTTTACTAGGAAGCCACTTCATATTATTCGCCCTCCCAAAAAGTCAACGAAAAATGAAGAAGAGTCCAACCAATTCTAAGAAAGAAAGCCAAAACATAAAAAATTTTCAGTAACTGTTTCCGCCCAACATAAGCAGCCCCCACAGCTGTACGGGATGCTATGTCCCAATGGGATGCGATGTCCCGGCTGCCACACAATGAGTGAGGCAGACGCGCCACGCGTAGCAAACCCCTAAGAGGGAAGCTAGAGAGCACCCACGAAACGTCGCACGACCATCGTTATGTGTAGAAATTAAGCCACGTGAACCACATTTAAAAACACACGCACCACAATTTAATACCACAATAAAAACAATTGCAATACAATTTCTCGGGTGAAATTTAAACATAAGACAGTACCGTAGTTGATTAACGGCAATAATAACCACCTGAAAGGATATACATCTGAAATTCAATCGATTTCGATCCTAGGAGCCCTTCGTTAATTGAAGAAAATTTTTCGAGATAGCGATAATAAAATGCGGAAGAAACACAACCTTAGTACCTACACAAGACTTCTCCACTCAGCATCACAAAAATGGTGGTGATTTGAGAAAGAAAGCACCGGGAGAAATACCCAGAGCACGGCATACGGCACATGACATGAGATCTAACCTAACCTAAAACGAGACCTGAGAAATACGGTGATCTCACCTGGGAACTCATCCAACGCTCCATAGACTCAAAGTTGCTCTCAACTTCCTGCAAACACAAAACGGTGAGACGTGTCATAAAGCTCCGACTATTCTAGAACAAAGGCCTTCTTCGCAAGAAAGAATAAAAACACTCCGGTAAACGGTGAGACGTGTCATGAAGCTCCGACTATTCTAGAACCAAGGCCTTTTTCGCAAGAGAGAATAAAAACACTCCGGTAATAGTGAGACGTGCCATGAAGCTCCGACTATTCTAGAAGAAAGGCCTTCTTCGCAAGAATAAATAAAAACACTCCGGTAAATTCAGCCAGCTTTTGTGCCTAATACATAACAGCGGGGGGGTGAGAGAGCAAGTCTGACGTCAGGAGTTCATGATGTGGTGAACGACAATACAGTCAAGTTGGATAGAATAAATGGCAGAAAAGCAACTGCACCAGTTCAGAATTCTGGTTTAATAACTTAGTGTATATCTTACTCGGTGTATATCCTCGACCTGAAGTTATATCTACCTACAACAGAGAGTAAACTATCAGTTCCCTCATACATAATTAAAAGGTATAAAAACTCTGATTTTCTTTAAAAGTAGCCTTGTATTTTGAGCTAACTAAATTATTGGGGTCAGAAAATAATATATTCTAGGACAGACACTCTAGCTACACTAAACGAGTCAGTTTCGTGAAACCCTTGGAAGAAACTATACTTCATAATGAAGAGAGTACGCGAAAATGTTACCTGATTGTTTGGAGGAAAGACAAGCGAGATGTTAATCGACCACTCAATTAGGTTAATGCAGCAAGCTAGAACATCGAAAATTACATCCTGATAAGCATAAATGTACAGATGAGAGCAAAAGGTCAAAGCCATTGTTTCGTCATACGCTCATTTCTAAGAGCTTGAACTGTTCGTAGGAAGCTTGTAAGGGTATTCTCAAAAGAACAACAAAAACTAAACCGCCTGGATGACCTTCCCCACACGCATAGAGGAAAATGAAGCAATTAGTGCGAAGTCACATCCAAGAACTTGAACTCTACACAAGAAATTATCAGGAGTTGAGACGCGTACTTCGAAAAGCGGTAATTCCTCGTTCAAGAAATACATGTCACTTTGGCCATCGCGCGGCTGGAAGCGCCGTGTTAGTGCTCTCAACTATTTACAGGCAAATTATTAGCCGTTTTAGTCACAAAGGCGGCGCTGAGTAGGCGGTAGGACGGCGCCTACACCACGCGCCTGGCGGCGCCTGAGGCAGACTACACATATACGCTCGTGCGTGGGTTTTGATGGCGAGTTAGGCGTCTTTTTTTAACAAACAAAGACGGGTTCAGCTTCTAAAATTACGTTGAAATGACCCATGATTAGGTACGTGACTATTAGTGTCAATACTCGCACAAATATGAAAGCACTACAGAACAGCAAGCAAAAAAACAGTGATATTAAAACGTTGGGGTTACTTCGGTGACTGAAAACACTCGGAAATTTATGCGTGTTTAGTGGGGAGACACATCAAAATGTATAAAGCTCACGTCGCAAAACAGAAGCATTTACACACAGCAGTTCTTGGGTTACCAAGTGGCCTTTACACACAACAGTCCTTAGTCTACACAATGGCCTTCACACACAACTGTTGTTAGGTAGACAAATTAGAAGTGCGATCGCTACGCGCATCTTCAGAGCTGACGTCGCACAACGGAAGCCTTTACGGAAGGCCTTTTTTATTAGAATACCAAATGTCCGGGTGTGGTAACTCGCCATATCTCTACAGCGATGCAACACAGAATTACAAGTTTTATTAAAACAGTAGCCACACTAATTCATGTACAGTCAAGATTAATCAAAACTGAAATGACCTACCAATCTCTTCACATGAGAGTAAATATTTCAGCAACCAACAAGTGTGAACAAAAATTTAATACGCCTAGAAAAAAATCTCTGTCAGTTTCTGGTTATTTAGAGTCATATTGATAAAAATAGAAGCGCTTCAGTGACTGACTATTTTGCACCGAAAGAAAAGGGACCATTAATTATGGACCAAGGATAACGGAAAATTTATGCACAAGGTGTGTTCCAACACAAAATCCCCTGCGCCTAGAAGCAGCAAATTAAGAAGGAAGAGAAGGAAAAGATAAAGAATCATCAGTGCAGAAGGTATGAAAATGGAAAGAAGCAAAGTGGGCACAAAAAATAGAAGTCTCGAATTCCTACTTAAGCTGAGGTAACCTAGCAATGTCCCTCTGGGGATGCTAGTCCCCATAGCATAGAAAAAAGTAACTAGCCTAACCCTATTGCCTATTTCCCTTCCTATGCCGCCTGAGAAATAGATTGTACTAGAGCTTTAAGAAATTATACAACTAATGAGTAAAAACTGGCTCGGAGAAGAGAAAACTAATGTGAACCTCCTAACCTAAGGGTTTACATCCACTGAACGTTAATGTGAGCCTCCTGAGGGTTTACAGCC
>VOMN01073033.1:0-22965 GCA_014899125.1 Orchestia grillus | reverse complement strand
TGAAGTCAAGTTCAATGGAAGGTGTCCGTCCATTGCTCGGCCAAGTTTTGAGTTTTACGTCCTTAATCGGCCGTGCGCAAATATTAGCGAGACGGAAGCGTTTTGAGGCCGAGACGGTCGATTCACCTTTAATTCGTCCCTACTCGATCGTATCTTCCTTAATCCACAGGTGATACGTCCTCGATTTTTAATGGGGAATATGGAAGGCAAATACAATCTTCAGGTCACCAACTATACGCCACGAACGAGAGAACTAAGATGTGTTTTTCACATGTAATGTAAACTGAAACATGAGAAATTCTATTTCAATACTTCAGTGAACCCATATTTTACAAAAATTATTTCGAAAATTGGATTTAGAGTTCATATTTAATTTAACTTACTCTATTTATGAGATTTAATTGATAATTCTACATTCGAATTTCACTGCACGATAAACTGAAATAGGGTGAGTGACCTAACTGCACCAGGTAAAGTGCAAATTTTTTGAACTTGACAGGCTCCCTCCAGACACCAACACGTTTTTCTAAAATACAAATAAGCCTTGCATATGAATTGAAATAGACATTCACAACATGAAAGCTCATCGAAGTACTGAACTGAAATCTCTATTATTTCTATAATTTCATCTAAAGCACTTACAGATAAACAGGAGTTGCTGAATGCAATCCCTTCTACTTTCCAATCTGCGAGTGACGAGAAGGAACGGCTGTAGAGGAGTTGTTAGCTGGGCTACGACACTACAATCGGCCAAATAACCCAACGTTCATGAACAATTGATGTTAAGATTCACGTGGCAAAGCCTTCATGAAGAAACGATGAATTGATTGTTCCGACCAAGTTGACGATCATCAGCTTATTCTTATACTGAAACTATGCCCTGGAGTAGCAGCAAGCATAATACTAATGCACTGATATGTAATTAATTAGAATCAGGAACAAGTTTTTCGTTTCAAGCTGCATTCGGCAAAAGAATTGTAGGTTACTACAAGAAACAACGTACTTTCAACTGGTTGTTGAGGTGGTTTTGCTTAAGCAATACATCTTATTCTTAAGTTCCTCTACCTCAACATTTCATTTTAAATTAATCAGTATTTACATAACATCGCTTCTGTGCGTATTTTTTTCTTTGATACTTACAGAACTGAATTCCATGACCCATTCGACAGGGCTGAAATAACTTAATTCCCACACACCCGCCTGGTGCTTTGTGTACCTTTTACCATAATTTCTCTATCAAAGTTCAGTTCGCCTATACATATCGTCTCTTTACCATGTGTAAAATATGGTAAGTGGAGCGTAGATCTCTCACCCAGTCTCCTGCTAAGCGAAAAAATCGTTGCCTAATACAGGAAAAATGATAAATATTATTGCTTTAATGCAGAAGCAAAGTTCCCAGTTATTAGTTTTGAATCAGATCGAAAAATACCCGTTTGACCTCAATTGTTTTCCACAACTCTCAAAAGTTTGCAGGCCACTGTATTCACTCACAGGCCCTTAGCTCAAGTTTCAGCACTTTGACTTAAATTAGTGCCTCGATACCCACTTTCTCAGGCAAATGCAGCAAAATAAGCACAGCAATCAAAAGTACCGACATCTATCGTCGGATGGAGAGATCATGAGAGTTCCTAATAAATAGCCCTTCATTTTTTCAACTCATTCACCGGAATTTTTTCTCTCTCTACCGTGACAATGAGTCTTGGAGCAGTCTAATTGAGCAGGTCAGGTGTTCTTCCTAGTGACTGGACAATACAGTATTGCTTTCCAAGATCTGAGTGTGCGGTACGAGGTAGCAAAGTGATGATTTTATTTTCAATTTAATTTTTCTGTCCACTTGCTTACCTAATCTATATAACTTTTTGTACTAGTACCGTAACCAATGGTAAGGTATAGCACAGTGTTTTTTGGTGCGGGGAATTTGGAGCATATAAAATATGTCTGACTTTTATACGGCCATGGAATCAATAATACACAGTGGTGTAAAATACTGAGATAAGATTTTTTCCTTTGAGTCCAATTGAGAACCGATCCTGGTTCCACAAAAAGAAGGACCGAAAGTAATTGTTGAAAAAAGTTAGAAAGACTCCACAGTACCCAGTGAGAGAAACTGCGCTCATGGTTTAATAGAAATGAGAGGATATTTTCTTCTCAGTTGCAATATTACTTACCAAACGAAATAAAAGGAATTCAAGAAAGAGGTGAACGTATGAGCTGTTAAAAGGTATACAAACAGCATCTTTATGAGCTTGCAGAACCAAGGAGGTTAATTATAATGAAGCAGAGTAGGCCCACATTTGTACGCGTTCTGATCACATGGGAAATTGTCTTAGACAAGGTAGTCCGCATTGTTCAAACTGACCACCAAGTAATCGAGGTCAGTGCATTTATTGAAAGGGACGTTGTACAGCCTTCGGATGGTAACCAACTTCGGATATTTTACAGCGATGTGGTCATTAAACGGTTGAAAAATTCCTCTCAACTTTCGCAATGGTAAGTTGGAAATAACTTGATTGCTTATTCAAGGGTTTCCCAATCGGGTTCTCACGGTCAAAAGCGTTGTTTGTAATTTTATCTACTGGGGAACGGCCCCTCAATCTCAAACACTGTCAGCAAGCTTACGACCATATTACTGTTGAACCAGTTTTAATTCATTATTTTATGTTAGATTGAAGAAAGAATAAAAACTAACGATAAATAAGTTCCTAAAAAGTCATTTTAATCCAAAGAATTCGTCTGCAGGCTTCTGTTTCCCTCCCTTTGTGCCAAAATTTTGATTATAATGAGGCAGTCTCCTTAATTCGATATCCACAACTCCAAATCCACGGTTCTGTCTACTCGATTCCATCTCCTTGTCACCGAATACTCACGAACTCATCTTCACGAATCAGTTTCCAAGACTCTGTCTAATGGAATCCGTCGCCACCATTCTGACTCGTCTACGCTGAATCCAGTGCCACTAATGCGCCACTCGAACTTCACAACCGCAACTTCTGAGGAGATTCTCGAACTCCCCAGGGCGAGTTCCACGACTTGACTTCAACTATTCTGATTTGACTATACCTGCTCAACTATTCAAACTCCTGTATTGAAACTTCAATATAAACGCTCTTCAACAATGACTTCACTATCCCGTATGAAATCTCAGAAGGAAATAAAATTTGCGTGACCTTTAGTGCAATATCCCAATGAAAATTGAAAGAAGAAAACTATCCGTTCGTAACCTAGCATGTGCGCGTAATCATTTCTCTGCAGCCAGACATGCATATGAGGAGTAAAACGATATAGCTCCATGGCCACGGGAAAGTTATGAGCAGAAACGAGTGCGTTATTGCTGCAATGGGGCCCGTAGCTGCCGCCCCAGCGCCGGCTGATGGGAGGGAAATAATCTTCCCCACGGCAGTCGATTGCGCGCTGCTTCATTCACTGAATTCTGCGCTCGGTAGTTCCTCCCCTCACGTCAGTCCGTGGCACTTCGAAACTCGACATGTGACGTAACTTCGTCACTTTTACAAGAAATCTCGTACTGAACGTTCAGTTATACAGCGTGATATGCTTGTCTATATTAGAAACAGCTAAGTAGCTAGGTACTTTCGTCACATTAGTGATATTTTTATCTTGAGAAAGGTGGAAACGATAAGTTTGATGATTTAATTCACGGACTGCGTATGGACTAGCATCAATTGTATAAATCGAAAAAATAAAATACATATAATTTAGATCTCCATATAGTAGCATAATTTAATATCAAATTATACTGGCAGAAAATATTGAATCATTTTCCCGGAGTGAGGTATAGATTTTTATTACGTCTTCAAAAACCTACTGCTTTTTAAGAATAAACTCGCGAAATCGACGAGTTTTGATGATGTTATGGTGTTTTTTCTGTCTTAACTCTTGACATAATATATATACTTCCGTCCGTATTCATTAAAAATGATACACCATTTCTCTCATATTGGTCCTCACTGTTGCAATTCGACATAGTGTAGAGAATATCCCGTGCCGGCACTCATTTAAAAAACCATGGAAGCCGAGGCAAAAATACTGGCTTTGCGGCCTGATTTATGCCAAAATTTGGGTTAAATTAAATTTTGCAAAAAGTTGAGCCTTTCAAGCTGGCTTAGGGGCTAAGTTTGGCTTTCTCTAAAGAGGAAACACTTACATGAACAAAGTGTAAAAAATTACTAGCCTTATCAAGTACCGCTGTCGATGTGCGTGCTTACGGTTCAGGAATGTAAATCAAGATTCGTGCTTTTCAAGCTTTTCTTGAAAAAAAGCAACTTTGAAGGGCCCAACAAAGTTCTTGTTAAACCTACGCCAGCAACAGATGACGCGCTGCTTGCGCATAGGCTTGAGCTACGGGCGCAGTGGCTTTCGAGGACCGTGATAGGTTGCGCGGCTCGCATTTGACCAATGGCCTCGTCACTCCCCGCCTGATGTGGGGACGGCGCTGCTGTGAAGTAACGCTCGGGGTTAGTTTTTAATCCTGTTATCTCAAGTTTTAATAAGGTCGTAAAGTGCGAGAGAGGCCGCCTTCACTCTCAAGGATGAAGCACTTTCCGTATACAGGGCAGGCCTGCATTTTTAGCCGTCCGCGAAAAATGAGTTAATGCTCATATGTTTAGTTGAAATACTGTACTACGGTCAAAGCTAAAAATACGTTTAGAATACAGGAAAAATTACATACTTTTCAGGACATGCGCGAATGAGTTTATCAGGTCATTCGACTAAAAAAAATACATACTGTCTTGAGACACATGAACTGATTCTGTATGGGCTTTTAAAAATATTCCCCTCGTATTAAAATCGCTACTTCTCCTTGGGTATGCCTCTTGGCTTCATTTATAACACGGCTGATTTAAATAAATCGTTACATGCATTTCATTGACGTAATGCTCCTTTAGTAGCGTTCGTACGTGCTGACCAGATGTTCTTAACGACGAGTCATTAAAGCTTTTCTCTCTCCAGTCGTCAAATTTCCTGCTACACTCGTAAAATGGACTGGCTGGTGATGGGTGATCTTTCCTCCTCCTTTTTCCAAGAAGCTCATCGTCTGGCTGACGAGCCCCAGCCCAGTCTGTGTCGGAAGTCAGTGACCCGCTCGGTCTGCCCCAAATGTTATTGCCGGCTGACGGCCCGATGAAGTATGGGACGGATTGGCAGGCCGACCCTAATGAAGTTTCGCGATGTTTGTCTCCGGAACTAATACGCCGCACGACTCTGGGCTACCAAACAGTCCTACAGGCGGGGATAGACACCTGCAAAATGAGATTCTGTCAGCCGAGTGAGTTTTGTAGAAGGATGGGCAAAATGAAGCAGTACTTCTTAGCTTAGAGTATTTTAAGGCATGAAATGCGGTGATGTATTATGATTGTTAAGACTATTGCTTACCTGGATGTTGTTACTTCACATGTTAATGCTTAATGATATATTTTTTGTATTGAACGTAAATTAACGTTTAAAGCTAATCATTAACTTGTCGGGAATACAAACAACCAGTTGAGAATTCGATGAATAATATGGTATGAAGAATGTTTCAATAATAATTTCATTAACACTTTTTGCGAAAACTTTTTCAACGGAGTTTCATTGCGGCAGCTTCGGTTAACGGTAGCCCTGGAAAAATGACTAGTTTCATTTAAGACTACTCGTCGGTGCTGCTGTTAAGATAGACTGCTACGATAAAATTAATTAAAATAGTTTAAATTATAGAAATGTTTACAACACGATTATTTAAACATTCCCATATTGGTTGGTGGCATCAGTGCGTCTGCCAATTTTTAATATTTTCAATTCAGCTGTTGGATGAAGTCGCCATTCTGAACACCATCCACAGTCAACGATTTCACCGCACATCGCCACTGCCACCCTCGCTCACTTCGTTTTCGCTCATTTCATTTGATGGACGCCCATGCCATTACTTTACTTCCCTATACATTAGGCTAGCGTTCTTTGCATAATCCTGGGAAATTCCGAAAATAGTCATGTCAATTTTATGGTGACAGTAAGGCATTAATCGTTCCACTTTTTGACGTAATCGCTGTATCATTTTGCTTACGAAAGAAACTTTAATAAACCCAGTCATCAGATCTAAAAAAAATAAAGTAGGGGTGTAATCTCTGGATATATATTCATTCAAAGAGAAAATTTTGTGTAACTGCAATATAAGGTTACACGTTATCCATCCATTGTCTCTGTTGATCAAAGAATCAATGGCTGCCGTTGCGAAGTATTACTTCAGGATGCAGTTTTCACATATATCCTTCCTGAAACCTTTGCACATTCACAAATAGGAGTCATTAAATAAAATAAAATTCATAAGCCGTCTGTACCTGTACTTCAGAGTTAGTGTCCAATGCGCCGCATCTGTAGTTACTTTCGTTAATTATTACTGATCTCTTATTTAAAAATACTGCACGTAACTATTTTAACAAAAATTATTTTTAAAATTCATTACCTGCATTCCAGAGTTCTTTGGGAATAAGATCATCTTCAAAACATTCGAAATCAGCATTCTCAACAATAACAAAAAATAATTATTATATCAAAAATACCTAATGATACCTAAACGAAGACAAGTACAATAACGTTTCATGATTAACTTACACGGGAGTTATTACACTCATATCCTTTCAAGAGCGTGACAGTAGACTCGGAGCTAATCTATGAGACGACCCTACAATTTCTCATTTCTTTTCAAATTGAAGTGAACTAATGGAGCCGATTGCATTGCATGTTTGGAAAGCAATTTGAGAACAGAAAATTGACAATAATTTATTTGAGTGCATCAGGTGCATTTTGCCTCACCATAAAGCAAGATAGCCTATGGGGGAAAAGCACTACATCGTTGCATCATTTTACCTCCTTGCAGAATACGCATTGAGGCGAAAAAACTACGGCTTGAACTTTTCTGAGGTAGATGCTAACCAGTATCATCATCCTCGGCTGCGCGGTGCAATCATTGCAACTTTTGTTTTATGAGCAAACAGTTCTCTAATTATATGAGGGAGTGAGGGCCGTAAAGCAGCATCATCACGAAAATAAAGCTGTTTACGGCAGACAAAGTGGCCTCCGCTGTCTCCGTGCATCATGGTCGTCTTTCGTTCCTCCTCACTTCTATGAACAGAACCTGAACCGACGCGGTATTCAAACAACGCTACCGACAAAGATTCAGTTGAGATCCGTTACGAGCAGCTCCTCTGACCCTTCATTTCCGAGGGTCTCCGAGGGGAGCTACGCAGCCCTCTGTGTCATCTGCGAGCGGCGTTGCGAGGGGCCGTGCTAAACATTGTAGTCGAGCATCGCAATTTTTGGTCGCGCACAAGCCTGGCTGTTTTTATTGCGCTCGGTTGTAGGCATGAGGCAAGACCTGCCACAACTTACTGGCTGAAAATTTCGGAAAAAATTCAATGCATGACTGATCTAAGTTGAAGCAAAATTTCTAGATTATTTTGCATCTCCTTTTTTTGACGATTGGTTGTGCGATAAATCTGTTTGAAACATTTCCCTCACGTCAGTGGCCAAACGAAAGTCCATTTCAAGTGAACTTCAGCCGATCGCAATACCAGCTGTTTTTCTTCGACAAAATACCTTGAAGTTTTGCTCAAGTGGCCTCTCCTTCCTTCAAGATAGTTCTGAACGAATACCAGCAAAAGTGTCGAAACAATCCAAGAGCGCAACCAAAGTCTTGCAGTTCACTTCCCAAGTTGATCATTTTTCGCCGGAGTCTGAAGTATTTGCAATTAGTTTCGGTGGTTGTCAGGGGCATTCTTCCTTGACAGCGACACTTCTAGACTTGTAAGATGAAATGAAAAAAATGAAAGTCCTCTGGAAACATTTGTGCCTTGAATGTCGAGAGAATTGAATTTTAAAGAATAGATCTTTCCTTGAATTTAAAAACGAAAGAAAGCCTTTTATGGAATGGCTCTGGGCCAGGAAACTTCTCGGATAGGTAGAACCTTTATAAAAATTAAAATCGAGGTAATATTAAATTGCATACCGTAAGTTATTGAAGGTGCCGACAATTTTAATAACTAAATGAACCTATTTTTTAGTGAAAAATTACAAAGGTCGTAGTATGTAGAACTGATGAGTTTTTGCGATGTCTTCACTTTTACACTTTCCACAGTTGAGCTCCGAAGCACAAGTCACAGTGCGTTTGCCTCCCATCCAGGAGTGGCTGGCTCCATAACTCCGATCAAACAAACTCACGTATCGCTCGAGAAATCAAATTAAACAAGATATGCATAAAACGGGGCACGTTGGTGTAGCCCGAGATTAAGTACCTGGACTACTTCCAAGTACTACGTAGTTTTTTACGTATATCTACTCGTACATATTGGTGTGTTATTGTCAGATAGTGAAATTAATCAGTAAGCGTAATGAGTAAAAATTTATGGCGTTAAGCGAAATGGCTAAAATTTCCCATTTCATGTTTTATTCATACTTCATAGTTCACGAACCTGACCTCGCCAACGTAACCTAACGCAACGTAACCTAGTCTAAGCTAAACTAATCGGACTAACATGGCTTAACTTAACTTAATGTAACCTAACCAACAACTGAGGGAACTAGTCGTTTTACGCAATGCCTGGAATGTTTAGGCACTTCCCGTAATGCTTGGTTTCATTATATGCCTTGTTTAGTCACAACGCGTAAAAAATGATTTCACTACATGACTGTAGCATTCAGGATGTTAAGCAAGTTAGGGAAGAAGAGGTACAGAATTTCACGTCTACTAGAGAGTGGCAAACTAATCAATTTTGCTTCTATGAAAATTTGCGAAAAATATGGTTTTTGAGACATTAGCTGTTTGATATTTTAAGAGAAAAATTTTGAAAACAAATTTATCCACGAATGCGTTATTTATACATTTACTTTACAGAAATTTTAAAATTTATTTTCCCCACCCAAGTCGATGCACTTGTGATACCTTCGACTTCAGGACTGCCAGATATTGTAGAAAAGGACTGGTATTTTAGAAACATCGCCAAAATTATTTCAATGAAATCTTTCTTCGATTCCTAGAGTGTTTAATAAATAAGCCTTTTCCTGTGTCCTCAAAAATCGATGTGAATCGACGACAGTGGTGGAAACTTTGAACAATTTCTGGTTAGTAAATGTATAAATAAATTATTTGTGGGTAATTTTGTTTTCAACTTTCCTCATTTCAAACATTAAACAGCTAACATCTAAAAAACAACATTTTTTTCGCAAAGTTTCATACAGGAAAAAGTGTATAGTTCGCCACTTTCTAGTAGGGGTGAACTTTTTTCCTCCGTTTTCCCTAACGAAGAAAAAACATAAACCTTCTTAGGGCTTGAGCATCCATAAAACAGCCATACTTCAATCCAGTGTACAGAACTTCCAGTTCTGCAGCTTGCCTTACAATCCGATGTTCTTGATACTTCAATCTCAAGCTACGGATGAAAACAGGCAATATGACAATTCTTAAACTTATCGCTATTTTAAGGCGTAAAGCTAGGGCGTAAATGCGTACAACCTGTTTCGAATTGCGCATGTCCTAGAGCAGTTGTTGTAGGTAGTACTTGTGCTTGTCATAGTACGTGTAAATATTCCCATGTATATTATTTTTTCATGAGCTTTAATAGTGTCCTACCTAGAGTAAATGTTTTTTGGCATAGTTTTCACAGAAATCGATTACTACATGTCATAATTTAAGAATTATTCAGTATATCATAAGTCCCAATTGATCAATGTAGTGAGATACTTATGCTGAAGAGAATGTAGTTAAAGATGTAATCTAAAATGCCCTACTCAATTGAATGTAGGTTTCAAAGCTATTATTTTCTTTTTTTGTGTAAAAAATAGCTAGGCTTTTTGATGCTACTAATTTTACTGCGTATCTATTGGATATAAAAGTCAAGAAGAGTTTTTCGAAATTGGAGATTTCACTTTCTAAGCAAAAAAGTATCGCAAGTTAATTTTAAAGGTTATGAATTACGTGAAAAAAACCTTATTACGATGCATTTTAGTCAAACGAAGACCACTTACTGTGGGAGCACAGTCATTGGTCACCATAAAATAAACTTTTTATTAAGCGTTTAGCGAACCAATATACATAAAATCTCAACAGAACTCTAATTCTAGCTAAGAAAGTGTAAAAGTCAAACAAAGTTTAGAACTTTACTAGAAAACGGCTTCATATGCACAAAAATCAGATAAGGTCTGTGAAAATAGTGTTCGACCATATTTGCCAAACGACTGGCACCTGATGATTATGGTATATTTTTGTGGCCATATCACATTTGAATTCCTTGTAGAACATAAATACTAGCCGTTTTGAGAAGAAAAGTTAACTTGGTTCGGCTTCGAATTAAACGGTTGGTCACTATGCGCTGTCGTAGAATACAATCACCTTTTAAGGACGTCATACCGAAAGTCAATGAAGTTTCAGAATATATAAGAAAGTGAATAGTTCAGCAACAATCTCAAGGAATATCGCACAGAAAGATTTATAGGCAGATAAATGTGTCATACTTCACTGTTAATTCAATTATTCGGAAGTTTGAGGAAAATGGCTCAACTGTCAACTTATCAACGTCAGGAGTACCACGTATGACTGATCTTGGGGTCTCATCGACCTTCGATGAAGGAGATTAAAAATATGCCCATGGTCATTCGCAAACAGTCAAAAATCAATCTGGAAGCCTCCTCCGATACAAATGTGAGTGGAAGGACCATCAGGAGAGAACTGCGCATCAATGGAATCAAATGTATCACACCATGTAAAACTCGAATACTGCGCAAAAATGATGTTCAAGTCGTCTTTGCCAATGCCTCCTACATCTACTAGATATGGGAGGCATTGTCTGAGCTCTGCAAAAGAACACTTGGAGAAAGGACATACATTTTGGAAGACTAAATTCGCATGATGAATCAAAGATTGAAGTGTCTGGCCTAGACTCCACGCGTCTTGTGTGGAGAACACAACGAGGAACAACATGAGAGAGACGCGATGGCCTCCTGACTGTGAAGCGAGGAGGTGGCAGTATAATGGTGTGGCGATATTTCATAGCACACGTCAGCGAAAAAACACTGTAGCAAGGCGAGGTAAACGCAAGAGCTGCATTAATGTTTATGATAAGTCGCGCCTTGATTGCATTTTCTCCATGGTGTGGCTTAGCGTTTGTCCGAATATGGGAAGTGTTCGCAGAATTATATTTAAATGACTGGACTCATATTAATTCGGTCAGTAGGTTGCCCAACGGAAGCGAAGATCCCCAAAAAGGCGCCGCGTCGTCTTCGCTACCGAAGCTGCCAGTTCTCACCAAAGGTTCACCTGAAAACGGAATTACAAAAGCCTCTTACGTTCACATCACATGTAGGTTAATTAAATACAATCAAAACCTTATGTTTCAAATTTGGGTACATCTTGTTTCGTAGAATTTCAAAGCAGAATAAACTGCTATGGTAAAAGTTTGAAGATAATGATAACGAATTTGATGAATAAAGCTAACTATTGGAAAAAATTTTGAATATTTTTTGGAGGAGCTCAGTTTCCCATCACTTCTCAATTCTCAGGTATATTATTTATCAGTCATCATTTCATCAACTTCATGAATTATAAATTATCCATTAGCGATGGATCAATCTATAAATTATTAGTTATTCGTTATCAATTATCTGTATTGAATTTATTAAAACTATCATTTTCATTAATTGAAAGGTTACTCTTTTAATTAAACTACTATTTATATGGGAATTACAGTAAGTGATACCAAAATCAAGGTGATGACAGACGAACTTTTTAAACACAGGTTGGAGACAGGTGAGTTAAATGAGCCTAGAATCAGGCATTGGGCAGAGACGTAGGACCGCTACTATGACTTACGTTCTCTTGGCTCATTGCCATGGCTGGGGCCGCTGTAGGCACTCTGTAAGTGGTGGCTGCGGAGACCACGATGGTCATCAGGCCTCAGAAAGTAGACCATCATCCACGCTTGTTGAGCAGGTTGAGCAATGGATTCGATCGTAGTAAAACTAGCCACTCTTCGAGAACTAGGAGGCCGAAAAAAAACTAGGTATCGTCCTCAATATCGGGTTTAGCCTTGTGTATAACTCGTGCTCGAGTACTTCGTCTGTACAAGACGAAGTAGTAGATTTGACCTTTAATTTCAATACAAGTGCCGGTAGGAGCAGAACGCCGTTGCAGTTTGGCTTATTGAAATGATCTGGTTACGCCTCGCTGAGAAGCTACTCGCAACCTGTTCCTGGAAACCTCAATATTTTTTATTTAGTACGGAAAGGGGAGTAACCAAAGGATAAATGCACGGAAAACTATCCTACGCCAGTGTCCAAATTTATTTTAGATCTTATTAAGACTTGGGTAATATTTTCTATACATTCGCACACTTCTATCAATTGATAATAGTTTCATTGAAACACATGAAATTGGACATGGCAGCCAGGTGCACATCATGTCATTGATGGTAAGATGAATGGGCTCATGCACCGTCAAATACTGAAGAAGAGTTTCATCCCAAGTGTCAAACGTTTAAATCCAAAAACGTTAAAAAATGGACGTTCCAGCAAGATAACGATCTTGAACATAGAGCAAAATTGACACCCGAATGATTTCTGAATTACAAAATCAATGTTCTCCGTAGCCAAGTTAATCCTCGGAACTCAATTTTGGCGTATGTCTTTGGGGAACACTGATGAAATAGGTTCATCTGAAAAATTTGATGTATAATGAATCTTGAAGAACGGGAAAGAGTACGCATCTGAGAATGGGCTCATATACCACCACAAGCCTGCCACCGTTTAATTTCAACACATGAAAACCGGCTCCGAGTAGCAATCGCCAAGGGTTTATCTTCTAGCTATAGAAAACTGTTTGATTGAATTGTTCTCTCCTTCGCCAGATATGTTTTGCGTGTGTATATGAGACCATAGACTCATGCGTATGAGTCTAAAACGCATACGTATGAGCGCAAATCGTCTGCGTGGGCACATACCCTCGGCTAGTTTAGTAGTTGCACTACACTTCCGCGCAAAATTAGTTTGTGTAAATCATTTTGTTTACCTTATCAATTTACAAACACTGAATAGTTTTTCTGACCCATAATTGTTTCTACAATAATGTCTGGGATTATTTATTCTGGGAAAAACTGTTGAGAGTAAATTTTCTGAGTCGTTGGAGGCTTAGAAAACATTACTTGCACAAATACCGTCTCTTTCTCATCTACTGTGAATTTAGAGAATTTAAAGAACAATTTAATGACCATCGACATGAACATAACATTTAGCGACGTTAGGCAATTACTATCAACCTTTCTGAACTTGCCTCTAAGAGGAAACATTTGCCAGCTACATCCTACATAATAATCCGCCTTTGTAACGACTCATCTCGTTTTTTTATTTCCTTAAATTGACGTCTGCCTTACGATCTCTTAAACGGAGTTTCAGTTAGCGTCTTATATACTCTACCTGTTCTTTTGGAGGTGCATAAGTGATGTGTTTGTGCAGTGTTAAATTTAGTTCTCTTGGTTTGATGAGTGCTCGTACTATGTCACTCCTCGTACAGCTCAGGCAACTCGTCTTGTAGGAAAGCGGGGCCCAAGCTGGAGTACATAAATTAACAAGAGGGAACTCAAAGCATGGAA
Source organism: Orchestia grillus (assembly GCA_014899125.1). Lineage (NCBI taxonomy): Eukaryota > Metazoa > Arthropoda > Malacostraca > Amphipoda > Talitridae > Orchestia > Orchestia grillus. The sequence continues at coordinate 9,337 of VOMN01073033.1, read as the reverse complement.
AATCAGCGTACTTCGGGAATTCAAAGATAGCTAGGCATGAAATTTCTGCTAATAGTTTCGGTGATGAATTTCATGTATTCACGAAAAAAAATAATTTTTCTCAGATTCCGAAGCATGCGTTTTTTTGAGTAGAAAATAATTTACATGTACATAGAATAAAAGGTCAAAACCAATTTCTTTTATGCCTAGTTTTCCTCACGTCATTCTCATTCTACGATTTTAGTTGACGCATATTCAAGTAAAACAATGATTTCCAACTGCGTTGGGGAATAATATTTACTGTTTTAACCAAGGAGGAGATTGTATACGATGCTGCGTGTGAAAATTTTCATTTGGAAAAGTGTTGATTAATGGACACTGATTTTTTGTCCAATCGACATCAACACGTATTGCAAACTTGAAATCTTTGTAAATCTGGATAGTTATTTACCGATATGTAGTTCTGGAATCGAGTAAAACGAAAAATTTCAAGCACAGTTAACAGAATGCTTCTATAACTTTTCTAACAGAGTTGACAGTTTTAGAACAATACTGCAGAGAAATAGCTTTCCTGTAGCAGGAAGAAGCCGTTGATTCGCTGCAAATGTTCCGAGCAGTTAGAGTTCTGGCGAGGCCTGCTCTGCTGATCACTTTGATTATGCGCGCTGTCTCCACTTGATGTTTTTCACCTAACGCCAGTTGCTTAATGAAATTCGAAGCAGCATCTCCTTCCTTACAAGCGGCGTGATAAGGCTGATGAAGGATCCTCGGTTTCCTCGGGAGCGTTCAGGAGATCTGGAACTGCTTTGATCAGGTCTCCTATTGAGTACGTCTAATTGGATCAGGAACATCTGCACGTCTTTACCGCGGACTCAGCAGAAGCTGTGCTCACTAGGGGAGGACATATTGGCAGATACATACTAGCCTGTAAGTTTTATACGTGTTGTCGGATCGAACTTCCCGGCTCTATAATGATTAGTGTTATGTGTTATGCCGATGTGATTTTACGATACTACCCGAGCTAGGCTTAGCTCTCATGCCTATCGAAGTTTTGTTCCTATTCTTCAATTTGGCGACGACAAGTGTCCAAAAAGAGGGTATGTGGTCGAGACTGAGAAGCTACTCAACTAGTTGAGGGAATTTACTCATTCGTTTTGCCAGAGAAGAGGGAGGCCGCGTCGGGAGGATGGCAGACGTAGGCCAGAGAGGCAACTCAAATGTCCATTAGCAGTTCTCGGCACTTGAAGGTGCCTTTTCAAAGCAAGCATTTACTTTCCGAACATCCAGCGACTGAGAGAAAGCGACCATAATCGTGTAAATAATTCTCTTCTGAACTTTTTCGCCAGATGGCATCGCAAAAGGACAATCGATTTACGCTCCAGCAACTTCGAGAATTTCTCCTCAAACTTACGATCGTCTGAAGCGATGCTCTTAAAGAATCTGGCGTCGAATTAATATCAAACAGCGATTGGAACTTCTGCTCGTGAAGTTTGAATAATTCTTTGAGCCTCTAAAGAAGAAATTTTATTGCAGGCCTCCAAGGTCTGCATCTGCGTTGGATGATGGATTTAGTCCTGGTTCTACGTACGTAAATACAGGATAAATTGGGATCAAATAGTACATAATTATATATACCTTTTTCAAAATTTCTTGCATTACAAAACAACTCTTGAGAGCATAACAATATCATTTACGACACCGCGCACCAATAATGAGCTGTTAAAAAATATAAACTTTTCCACCTACGATGTGGCAATCCCTTTGAAGCGCGCGAAACTTGGCACGCGTTCTTCGTATTCTAAAAAGAATCATAATTGAATTTTGTACTAATGATTTATCTATATCTTTTATTCTTCCATAATACAAATAAGCTCTTAACTATATTTCAGTAAACAATTACTAGTTATGGCTGTTCAGGAATACCCGTACATATGTCAGCATTATCTCCTGATTTTGAAGATAACTCTTCAAGAAAATTTATAGCCTGTCTTCCATGCCACTGGAACGCAAAAAAGTTTTATTATCAACCCAAGGATTGGTAAGCTCACAGATTTTCAAAATTCATTAAAAATCTAGAAGCACAACTTAACAAACTGAATTAAAAATGGACGACGATTCACATATGTAAACGTTTTGATCAGACAATCATCATCAATGAGTGACTGCAATCATTTGTTGAAACGAAAATTATCACTTGAACGGATGCCACGAATGTGAAACCTAAATAATTTGCCATGATTCAGATACGACTAACATGAGAGTCAAATTTATTTTAATGAGGCTTATAATGTACAGTATCATATGCCTTCTAAAATATTCTTATTTCACTCATTTAGAGGGGATCAGTCATGATCAGTAGGTTCTCTGGTCTGTGTACTTGCTAGCGTGTTTCTAAGGTGATAAGGCGTACACAGATTTTAGGTGACTCAACGGCCTAGAGTGCAGAAAATCATCGCAAGGTACTATGAGGAACACAATGCAATAAGTCAGAAACTAGGAAAGCCTAAATCGATCTAAAATATTGATCTTCAGAGCTGAAAATTGGTTAAACTTAAACGGGAAGGGTTAACTTAAATAATTCGAACAATTATTTCTGGAAAAATATTCAGGTTGATTATTAACTTCACGCACTAAGAACCAAACCACAGAAAATTCACAACTATTGTTGGCACTGTTGCTATGGTAAATTGAAGCATGCCAATGTTCGAATGGAAAACATGGTAGTCGTTTTACGTATTTCATGAAAGAACGATGCCGCCCCAAAAAGTCTCATAAACTTAACTTAGTGCATGAAGCCAAACGACAGGGAACTACAGAAATTGAATGTTATATACAACAACAAAAAAGTGTTAACGTAATGAGTGTTGAAAATCGAATATGTATGAAGAATTATTTCTCACATTAATTTCCAGGTTCACTTCTCGGAAAAACTTGACTTCGTGAGCTTCAGGGGGCGCCATTGTAAGTGGCTCACAATTTACTGAAGGAAAGAAAAAAAAGAAAAAAAATTATTCCGAAATCAGTCACATATACAAAGCAAGTGATAATCTTTTTTTCAATCAATAAGACTACACCCATAAAACTAAAATGTGGAAGTCTAGATGAAACTTGTAATTGAGATCAGTAAGACTACAACTTGAAAATTACGTGTGGAAGTCACAGTGAAAAGTTGGATTATGATACTTAATTTGTTCCTAAGCACGAAAAGTTAAGTATTAACCTAAAACATTGATTGATCTCCGTGCATACCCCTTAATATAATGATTATGGCGCAAAGATGGCCTAATGCAACCTAGATTCTTTTACGAATAAAATGACTTCAAAATAAGAAAAAAGTTGAGCTTATTCTGAATGCTACAGAGTGAGACTACGAATACAGAGCTGTAATAAAATATGCAAATCACTTTGAGACTACTGACTTTGACTTTTGATACGGTAGCTGATCGCTCACTGTGATTTAACGACAGTAGTTAAAAAGTTTAATTATTATACAAATACTAGGAGTATTTCGTTATACAAGGTGAAATCGAAAGTTACATATGGAAAAAAACTACAAACTGAGAACCTGGATTTGATCATCTCTCATAGTACCTATAAAAAATGAAACAGTGATGCCTTAATCAGAGTAATGATACATTAAAAAGGCAATAGTTTTGCATCTCTTCAGCCTAGGAAAATATTACTAAACGTTGCCACAGTGTAGTAATGATACTGTTAATTAATGATACCTCAGTTTGTCTAGCTTTGATGTGACTGCGAGGCGTCGAAGTAGCGTCGTCGGGACGTTTTCTCTTTGGTTGTGTTGAGTTATGGTTCAACACGACCCTATTATCCCTAGCTATGCCAGTTATCCCTATTTAGATAACTGGTATGCTAAAACCTCACTAGGAATAACACATTTAAGTGATGAAATTGCAAATTTTAACGTTCAAAACTAGGGTGAATATACACACAAGAACATGAAATATGAACGACGGTTGAAGCAATATTTGGATCAATTGCTGTATATGCTGGTCCGTACACGATGACTTCACGTGCCTGTTCTAGGAGAGGTGCGATTTTTCAACACTCGTTCCGAATATCAGTACGCATTGTTCAGCTTCGTAACCCTCCTATCGGGGATCCTGAGAATTGATCGTACGATGGTCATTTATTTAAATTAAAGAAATAACAGCTGCATCACCCTTCACTGAATCCGATTACGTCACCGTCGTACCTGACGTAATTTGGATCTGAGTGGTGGTATGTTGCCTCATTTTAACGTACTATTTACGCAAATGCGGCAAAATTTTGATGGACTTTGATACCATTTCATCTTTCCGTTACTGGATTTCACGACGCCGCCACGAGAAAGCATGTACAGAGGAAGGACACGAGTAATTGCTTACTTTAAATTCCTTTTTTATTAAACGTCTAGCAGGCCAATATACCTAACACTTCAACAAAACACAAATTCTAGCTAACAAAATGAAATCATAAAACAAACTACGGAACTTTGCGAGTTAGCAGCTTCATATAAACTAAAATCATAAGTTATATGGCACAAAACCAAAATAGTCAACCATTTCTTTGAAAAAACTTTCACGCGATAATTATAGTATCTTTTACGGTTACATTACTTGTAAAAAAATCTAGTTTCGAGAAGAAAAATCAATTTGGTTCTGCGTGAAATTAGACGTTTTGTCACTGACACGCCTCGTAGCATGTAGTTACCTATTAGATGTCAGGCCGAAAAGAAAGAAGTTTCGAAATATCTGTGGAAGCGAACACTTCACCCTCATTCTTGAGGAATATCATGAGAAAAATTTCTACGTAGATTCATGTTACACATGACCGTTGGCTCAATTATTCACACACCCGGGACCTGATTCGGCCCGAGATCTCCTTAAAACGTTTCAATACTGCTGAACGCATGGTCGTCTTACCTCTATTCATAAGTTTAAGGAATACGGCTCATCCGTTAACTGACTAAAGTTAAGTGCTCCACGGAAAATTGATCTTCTATTCCATAGACTTTTGATGGAGAAGATGGAAAATAACACCATTATGACTTGCAAAGAGTTAAAAACTACCTGGAGGGCTCCTGGATAAAAGTGAGTGAATCAGACATCAGTCAATTAACTTGAAAGTATTGGGATCGAATGTTTCACGTCCCATAAAACTCCCCACGCAACACATAAGCCCCGTTGCAAGTCGTGTAAGCTTTGCAAAATAACATTTGGGCCAAAAACGTGAATTTTGGAAGACTGTTATTGGTCTGTCGAAACCGAAATTCAATTGATTGGTCACAACTCTACTCGCTACGCGAGGAAAACACAAAAAACCGCCTGAGAGTCATAATATCATCCTAACTGTGAAGCAAGGAGGTTTCAGTACAATGGTTTGGAGCAGTTTCACATCACATGGCGGTGGTGTGCTTCATATGACAGTAAGACACGTGGGGCCATATGTACCGTCAAATATTCGAGAAGAGACTCATTCCCACTGCGAAGCGTATATTCATATTTGGAAAATGCAAATGGACATTCCAGCAAGATAACGACACTGAACACATACAAAATTAACCTCCAAATGGTTTGTGAAGAACATAATCAATGTTCTCCCGAGGTCAAGCCAATCCCTGGACCTCAATTCTATGGAACTTCTTGAGAACACTGGAGACGAAGGATAATCAGAAAGTCCGTTGAACCTTGACAATCAGAAGAAAACATGCGTCGCAAAATGAGCTCGCATACAAACACAAGCTTACGGACGCCTAATTTCATTATATGAAAACCATCTCCGATTTATTTCCAACAAAGGTTTAGCAACCATTCGCACAGCAATCATTTAAAGTTGAATGCGGATTTCCTGCATAAAGTGTCTTGTTTGTATATGAAACCATGTACTCGAAAAGCGAAATTTAAAAAAAATATATATTCTAAGTTATAAAAGACATATTATACGTGAGTTCTTCAAATGCTGGCACACTAGGTGCTTTATAAAAATGAAATCTCGTACGCAAAATTTATTCTGTTTCTCCACTGCTCGCCTCTATAGTCTATTATCTGTCCTACTCCGCTTGAGATGCGCTCTGGGTGAAGAATATTTTCTTTACGAGAGAAATGCATAGTTGTATTATTCTCTAAAGACTTCTGGTAAATTAAATCTTATTACTATCAACTACTGCTAAGCAATTTAATGGCTATTATCAGTCTAAAGATTAACTTGTCTTTGAGCGGTATTCTGTACCTATTCAGAACCAGTGTTATTGTTTTTTATCTTTTGTCCCAAGTACTAAAGTCTAACTGTGTATTAACCTTTCCTTCTACCTGAAGCACTAAAGCCTAACTGCATACTAACTTTTCCTTCTGTCTGAAGCACTAAAGCAAAACTGCATACCAGCTTTCCCTTTTGTCTGAAGCACTAAAGCCAAACTGATTACTAACTTTCCTTTCAGTCTGAATTACTAAAGCCTAACTGCTTACTATCTTATCCTTTCGGTCTGAATCACAAAAGCCTAACTGCTTACTAACTTTTCCTTCGTTTGAAGTCCATTTTCTCCGGCTGGGCTTCTTAAATATTATTTTATCTCTCATGAGCCCTGAAGCCTCTGTACACAGAAGGCATCAAAAATTTCGGGTATTGTAGTTTATATTTTGTTTTTACATTGAATGTTATACGAAACTGAACTTAATTAGGAAATTTTAGCTGTGCTGTGAATTCAGTCATGTATCCAACTATATAATAATAGCCCAGTGCTTCTCGGTGGGTTGATCTGTCCGTCCGTGTCTCGGTTACGCTCTAAAGGATTTAGTCATGAGCAAATTTCTGGGCCCGTATTATTAATCAGCGAGACTGTCACAGAATACACTCTGTATCAGTGATGATGCTAATAACATTATTTCTTGTCAGACTTACTGTAAAAAAGAGGGCATCTTAAGAAATTAACATCACCTGTCCCGCCATTTTTGGCGGGGCTCGTCTGCTAGTTTATTATATCACCTAGCGACGCCACGGGTAGCTTAGTGATTGCATGTTCCTTTCAAAACGCCCCCCAACTTCACTGCGCTGTTACATTTTGTGATCGGCAACGTTGGTTTGTTTTATTTATAAAGATCCAAATTTAAGCCAATTCCTACACTGAAATCATTCAAAATACTGATTACGGCCTCAATTATTAAAAATACTGGAAGGACATTTAACTTTGAGGCTTACATGCATTTTTTACCCTTCTTCATAAGGCCGAACAGAATTGTGGTTGAACTACGCTTCTAGATCATAATTTTTATTTGGGAGAAGTGTTGTTGGGCTCTTTGGCGGCTGCTGCTCCTGGACATTCTCGGTACCTGGTGAAGCTGTGCAGGAGGTGAACCACTTGATGAAAGTAGATTCGAAATACTTCCCACCCATTTCAATCCTCCAACTGATGTAACTGCGAATTATATCCCGAAGAACAATTGCGTTAGTCATTGCCACACTTAGGATTGCAAAGTGTTACATTTTCAAGTCTATTATAATTTAATAATATTTCGACCTCAGAAACCTAGATTTTTATGTTCGATTAAAATTGTTTCAGCTAATGAATACAGCAGATACCCAATACTGCGGTCAACGCATTCTAAGTTGTTTAGTTACTGAGTATTAACAAATTATCACTTATACGAACTTCTTCAATTAATTATGGTTTTGGGATACCAACAACTGATTTTCAATGAACTCGGGACAACAAACCCGGAAAAGGTTCTGGTATTCACACTTATACGCTCTCGTAATCAGAATTGACAGGTGCTAAAAAAACGATATTATGATTTATTTCTGTTAACGAACATTCACGAACGTGTTAGTATAATAAATAGGGAAAAATAATGACAGTATATATGTCAGGCCAAAAAATCACATAATTTTTGCGCTGGCGAACATGAATAAAATGGTAAGAACATTGGAGGGAATTTTGCTTAGAATTATTTGTTACTGAAAATTTAATGAAATTGTTTTCTGTGAATAGAACTACCACGAAAGTAGGCAATACTGGCCAGTAAAGATCGAACATTACGTTTTTTTATGCTTTTTTTTGCGGAAAATGTTCATTTCATGGATCTGCAATTGGAAATCAATATTTTTCTTATTTTTTTCGTGAGTTTGATTCCATGAAGAAACTAAGTTCCGTCTACTACACATCCTATGAGCATTTGAGCATTCGTGAAATTGATTTGTTATTTTTTTATCGTTGAGCTGAAAAAGAACGAATGTACCAATATTACTCTGAGTCCTTAGCAACTTGAAAATATTTTGTTGTATTTTTCCCGAACTGCACTGAATAGCAGTGCTTCATAAGGCCTCTGATGAATGACAAGTCTAAAAACCTCTTGGTTTAATTGCAGCGTTTTGACAGACCTCAATTGAAATAGGATTAGTTCTCATAACCTCGGTTAATAGCAGTAGTTCTGTAAAGGCCTCCGTTAAATAGGGTTAGTCCTCCAGCCATTCATTGAATACTAAGAAAAGGAAGACGGAAGACAACTTTTAATCAAATTACTTTTTACACATGTGAGAATAAAATCAATGAAATAAACGTCTCGATCATCATCGGAGGTCATTTTCAACATTGGAATAAGGACGAAAAAAAAATCCGTTTTACACCACGTAAAAATATGATAGACAAAAACATACTAAAAATTTATCATCGGTAGAAGGTACGCTGATTGCATATCGTTTCAATTCGGTTTTAACGTCAAAATGAAACAAGATTCTAAAATTTTGAGTTCTGTTAGGTTATTGGCTCTACCTAAAACTTCAAAACTAGATAAACGAACCGGTATGTCACACTTCTCTGCATATGTGCATATGACACTGGGAAGGAACGGCCAAAGGGTCGTTAATTCGATGGCTCCGTCCAGCAAGCTCAGCAACACGGATATGCAGGTTTCATGATGTAGAGTCCACATATTCCGATGTACCATATTGTACTCAACTATGTACATAAACAACGGAGCTGAGCTTGCCTTTATGAAGATTATTTTTAATTCTGAATAGTGACACAAAAGATATTGAATTTGCTAGAATAATTTTTAAATCATAAGCCCCAAAAATTGGATAGAACAATATACAGCTCTGACTTCAGTTTCTCAGATTGCGCCCTAAAGTACGGTAGTGAAAATGGAATAATTTTCTATTAACACATGTAACATGATAAATAACAGAACGAGTAGAATTATGGAATATACTGCATACGCTATGCGCTCTGAAGAATGATGTTATAATGCTGTTACATTTGACTAGGAAACCTAGTTTTAATGTAGTGTTTGACTGATTTTCTTTTCGTTCATATTCCAGTTTTCCGTGGATTAAGACCGAAAATCTATCGGTTGTTTATGGC
>VOMN01073029.1:0-10696 GCA_014899125.1 Orchestia grillus | reverse complement strand
AGGGGCAGAGGGTCGAGGTCGCTGTCAGCGATGGCTTGTCTCATATCGGCGAAGATGTGATCGAACTTATTGTTGACAGCAACCCGCATCTGGTGGCTGCGGTCAGAAACACGCGTAATTTACTGAGTGTAGCCATCGTTGTACTGTCCACTGCAAACATGAGTAGCGCACGAGGCAGAGATACAACCTTGGAAGCTTAAAATGCCTCTTCTTTTTGTCTGATTGAGATCAAAGTGGAGTTCGCCGAACAGAGAAACAATTTAACTCCTTTCCAGGAAGCTTTTCTGATGAAAACGTGTATTTGTCAGAGGACTTTACAACCTTTGGATGTCTGATCACAAGTGTGTGTACTCGGGAATAGTCAGTTCGATCCATGAGAGTCGAGGAAGGGCAAGTAAACTCGTCGGAAGCTTTTTTTAGCCAAAACTTCGACAAGTTTACTTGAACAAAGCAGAAAAATAAAATTTGGGTAAAACGCGAGTTTATCGTCAGTGAGTGCTAGAGTTCAACGTGAAAAAGTGTTAAAGGTCAACATTAGCGAGTGGGAGAATTTTACGGAAGTGTCAAAGTTCAATGTCAGTAAATGTTAGAGTACAAAATCAGTGAGTGTTAGAGTTCAACGTCAGTGAGTGTTAGAGTTCAATGTCAGTGAGTGTTTGAGTGCTACGTCAATGAGTGTTATAGTTCTACGTGAGTGAGTGTTAGAGTTCTACATGAGTGAGTGGAAGAGTTCAATGTCAGTGAGTGTTAGAGTTCTACGTCAGTGAATGTTAGAGTTCTACGTCAGTGAGTACTAGAGTTTTACATGAGTGAGTGTTAGAGTTCAATGTCAGCGAGTGTTAGAGTGCTACGTCAGTGAGGGTTAGAGTTCAACGTGAGTGAGTATTAGAGTTCAACGTGAGTGAGAGGGTGAGTAGGAGACCAAGCTATGGCCGCTCGTCAGTGTCGGCGTCTCTATACAGGGTGTTGCAAGAGTGTGTCAGCGCACAAAGAAAGAACATAATGTATTCGTCATAAATCGTACGATTAAATATTCCATTTAATGTCGAACTATCGAACAAACTAAGTAACACATTTTCATGTTAATAATGTGAGTTTACACATTGACAATAACTTTCTCACTATTTAATAAACACGTAATGAACATTTAAATTGTGTTAACCCATTTTGGCGACCCCATATATACGACTGAGAGGGCTAAGACATGTCCGCTGCAGGACTGGCACTCCTAGAGGGCTCTAGACCGTCTGTCGTCAGAGGTCCATCAGGCGGTAGGCCTGTTTCTGGGGGTAAAGAATCAGGAGGTTGAACGTCTTACTCCTCCTCCTCCTCCTCTTACTCCTCCTCCTCCTCCTCCTCTTCCTCCTCCTCTTACTCCTCCTCCTACACCTCCTCCTACTCTTCCTCCTCCTCCTCCCTGTACTCACAGACAAATTGGAGTACGATAACCTGAAGTTAAGGACAGATTAAGAGGCTAGGGCTAAGAGGCTAAGAGACTTAGAGGCTAAGAGGCTAAGAGGCTAAGAGGCTAAGAGGCTAAGGCGTAGGCTAAGGCTTAGCCTAAGAGGCCAAGAGGCCCAGGTTAAGAGGCTAACAGAAATTGTCGTGGCCGTGGCAAATTAAGTGCATTCCAGACGTGGGCTCACTCTAGGGGTGTTTTAATTTTGTCCTCAAGCATCCGCACAAGAAATCTTAACAGTCGTGTGTGAATGCATACTTTTTGTGAAGGATAAATGGTAAATTGCATCTGTGTTCCTGTTCACGAATAACGTGAGTAAGGCATTCGTGATTATGGTCCATATCTTCCATGAAAGAAATACCAAACTTCTTTTCTGTCCGTTTCGGCTAACGGATTTTCTTCTGAAAACTTTCTTGCCTGACTAGAGAGTTGTGGCCTGACAGTATCAACCAAATACGCAACTGAGTAGCGAGTGGCAGTGAGTGGTAGTGAGTTGCAGTGAGTGGCAGTGGGTGGCAGTAAGTTGCAGTGGGAGACAGGGGGTGGTAGAGCAAGAAATATGGCACTAGCAACAGTATCAGACGCTGGAAGCCAGAACTTATGTCAGTTATGCACCAAAAAACGACCAAAACGCTGCCATCTCAACGAACTCAGAAATATACCAATGGACAAAAAACACGTGACCAACGCGCACGGCTGGCAGCATTGACTAGCCGGATGACCAAGCCGTAGTCTACGTACTCCATATGTACATCCAGCCCCTCTTCTCCCCGCCCTTATCTCTCACCCGAATAAGGTTACAGCCCGGAAGACTTTTTGCAGAAGCTCGTTTAAAGAGTCGTCCTTAAAATAGAACAGGCCTTCAGGGTCATAATCCTGAAGATTTACACGCAGCAACGAGCCTAGAGCCGTGTTCTTTTAAGCCTTCAACATTATGGGGCAACCGGGAGTAAGGAAAAGCCGGAGCTTAAGTTCGTTATTTACCTAACACGCCGGACATGTGACTCGTGTCAGCACTTGAGAGCGAGCCGCTCACCAGACTGACAGTCGCCCTCGCCTCTCTAATGTATGGTACTTGCCCCTCGCTCGATTTCTTAGTCCACTTGTTCCATATCTTTTGCCCCACTGTGTGTCCTAGCTTCAATTCTCTGCCATTTCTAGCCCACTTGTTCCATATCTTTTGCCTCATTGCGAGTCCTAGCTTCAATTTTCTGCTATTTCTAGCCCACATATTCCACAACGTGGCTACTTCCTCACGAGTGTCATCTTAGTATCACTTAATTCTTGTCCTAGCCCCTCACCCCGTCCTGTATACTCGTATATAGCTCCATCACTACATCCTAGCCCCCTCACCACGTCCTGTATACTCGTATATAGCTCCATCACTACATCCTAGCCCCCTCACCACGTCCTGTATACTCGTATATAGCTCCATCACTACATCCTAGCCCCCTCATCAATTCCTAATCTCCACAACCCGTGTTCGAGCCCGTACAATCGGTGTCCTAACCACATTATCCGCCTTTTTCCCCACATCCCACTCTCTCTTCTACACGCCCCACTCTCTCTTCTACACGCCCCACTCTCTCTTCTACACGCCCCACTCACTCCTCTACACGCCCCGCTCTAGCGCTGGGAGCGCCCTTCAGCCCTGCCGCTGCCGCCGGACCTGCCCAGCAAACATCAGGTCGTCAGCACACTCCAAGGTAAGCTCTCTGAGTATAGTTACGTCAGCACTGATCGTGGGACATCCACTGTGCCACTAACTGTTCAGGTATTCTAATATCTGTGTGCTTTCAAAGACTTACAGAAATATTTTCAAGTGTCTCATTCTTCTATAATACGTACGAGTATGTGAATATTGATGATTATAGACGAGTGTTATTATATGAGGTAACGCACCTCACATCAATTCGAGAGGGTTTGTAAAGTAGGAACGGGCCATCTTATTTGCTTCAAATTTTGCCTTTACATCTACAGCAGTCAAAATCGGAGTATGTTTTATCAATCACAAAAACTATTCGTTTCGGACTTTTCAGTCAGCCGTGTCAACCAGTTCTTTCGGTGGAATATTGGTTACTGTACACAGAATATTCCTTTTGCTTTTCATATAAAATGAAGCACCTCATTCTTAATTTTTAGCTTCAAAGGAGCAAAAAAGATGGCCGACTTAAAGTTAAGATAAATCAGACTAAAATTAACAGGAGGCCACTGTGCGGATAGGAACAGTAAACGACTCCTGCATGACTGGCCTCGTGCCTATGTAGAATGGGGCAGGAGTGAACGCTCTCAATCCTCAATCTTGTTTTCCCTAGCAAAGTACTGTGGTCTCAGCACTTGCCAACGACATTTGTGAAAGATAGAACTTGATTATTTTTCCTCGATAAGATATTATTTCAGATGTGTAGCGAATGCCCGCGCGTGTGACTGCATCTCTCTCACCCGCCAAGCAGACGACGGCCGACAGCACCGTCAGGAGGAAGAGGGCCCTGGACATGGTGATTGTACTCAGCGTCTGCCTCGGACCTGAGATAGAAGGGGCCTCGTACATTTGAGGGTTCCTCGTGAGTGAGAGGAGGCACGAGAGGTACTTTTGCGAAGGTTTCCCCCAGCGCAGGGATGCCTCTTTCGCCTACAGACCTGCACCGGCACGGTGGAACTCGGCGGCCTTGTTTGCTGTGTTGCAAAGGCCAACCTGGCAGTCGGTGTGCGCTCAATGCATAAACTGTAGCTGATGTTGATGAGCGTACTTTACGCCTCACAGCACCGCAGTTTGGGGTGCCACGAATGTTCCAATTCGTCATCGAAGTCTTTTTCTTTTCGCGCCATTTTGTTACGTTGCTAATTCTCATTTTTTAGACGAAATACGCTTGTGAATATTATTTTACTGTCTTGCATAAAACCTCGTAGCAATCATTCAGGCATGTGAGTACACAACCGTCCATGTATATATGCTGACTTGAGAGCACTGGCAGTGAGGCAACGTTCGATACTCCCAGGACAAAATTATTAGATCAATTTATTAGGTTAATTTTCTAATTTACGGCGTAATGACTCTCAGATGAAAAAAAATAATGGTGCTCTGTCGATGCTACAAAACATATTACACTCTGTATTGTGTTGAGGCTTGCTACAACACATACTTACTGTGTGGCTGTGATGCTGGAGAACGCATGTGTACTCATCTGTGCAATGATATACATATCATTGTACATCATTGCACAGAACAGAATCATCGATATCCCTCCCTCATCGAACCAACTTAGAAGGATGTTCTTGATAAGTCACCATGTGGTTGTGGATCATTTTACCTTAATTATTTCTTGAAATTTGTTCAAATGTTCTCCACGGAGAGAAAAGACAATTGCCTATCGGATCTCTTCATTCACATTTGGCTAGAAAAGCGTTTCCCAAACTTTTGCAGCGCGTGAGCCTTTCAGTAGTACCAAACCTACCATCATGATCCCCTACATTTATAAATCGCATGAAAACGCACCACCTTTCAATGGTGCAGATACATTTAAATATTAAACACAGCAGAGTGAGCAATGATGTTTATCCATTTGGACCCTCTTTGAACACATACCTCTTTGAGGGTCATGACCCCTTTGGGGATCGTATACCAAGAAATGCTATGCCAAGAATGTACCAAGAATACTGTGCTAACATGGCATTCCCAAACACAATACTTAGATCGGCCATACATTTTGTAACAACCTAATGTTACACGTGTGAGGTTATAAGAGGTAATACACATGATTGAAATGGGACCATGTATGGTTGAATGGAGTAACATGGGGTCAAATAGGTTATACTATTCATTACGAAATTAAGAAAAAGAATGGTAAGCTGGTTGTGTTTTTCTCCCACGTGAGATGATGTGAATAAAGTCTTCGCGCATAGCAACTCCTTTAAAGCAGGCGTAGTATTCGCGCTTAGTCAGACGCATAAGGTAAAAATTTTGCATTACAATTTCGAAGTACTTATCAGGAATGAAAGAAAATCATTTGAATTTTGAAACAGAATTGCTAATGAAGAACTCCATAACAAGAATGCCTAACAAAGTTACAGAATTCCATTACACACAAGCACGCCGGGGCTGTCGCTGGGAGACCGACTAAGAAGCTTCGCTCAGCCTGGGCGCGGCGGCATCGCGGCCCTCATCATCCTGTACTGACGACGCGGAATCAAATTAACTGAGGCGGCAGCTACCTTAATACGACAGCACGTCCTCGAACATTTTTTTAAAGTTTTAAGCAGGAAGGTGGGTTGCAGCGCAGGGACCACCTCCTGAACAGACTCAGAGACTCACCTGATCTGAACTTGGAGTCGTGAACTTGAAGGTGTGACGCGGTGACGCTCCTTGTTTCCCTGCCAATTTCTTGGCTACTGCACGAAAGATGTAATATTTTTAAGGAATTTGCTCTGGCACGGAGTGTGATGAAGCATTGTCACTCTTGGGCCTAAGAAATTTAGCTCAAATTGCGTTTGGCCCAGTCCTGTCTGCATGAATGGCCTGATAACCCAAGCTTGTCATGTTTACTGACCATATACTCCGATGGTCTACTGTTCACTTGGAATAACCGACCACTTATCCAATGCTAAAAGTGCGTTTTATGAGACAAAAAATGTAAGTTTTATACAGGTAATTCATTTTCTTTTGTTATTGAAGAGTTCAAAGAGGAGTCGAACATGTTTTCGTAAAATAAACTCATTTAATGAGGAAGCTTCAGTATACGGGTACTTGGGATAAATTTGACAGAAATTCAATTAATTTTTTATCAGCTTGGTTAGAGATATCTATTCATTCTACGCGTCACTTAGAAGCGTGTTTCATTCATACATGAACATGATGACAGCGAAAATGAACGAATGGAAGTAACCTGAGAACTGGACGATAAAATATCTTGTATTATGATAACTCGCATCGGTTATAAAAATTATATTAAGCCACTTCTGTAAGGATCAAAAACACAGCACTCAGGACAGCAGATGACTGGCTTACAGTTCAATGGATACACGTGTCATGCAGACTAAATTCTTTCGACATGTGATGGTTTTTGGAAGTGTTTCCAATGAGGGCGATGTGATGCCTCCGTATTTTTCCGTCAGATGGCTACATAGAGTCGCTTAACACTACAGTTCAGCTCTGGTTTAAAACAAAGAGTGCCAATGGTAGCTCGTATGTGTAGCAGCACGGTTCTGCTTCCTGACACACTTGCCAGAAGGTCAGAAATTGTTGTCGAAGAATTTTTAAGATTTCAATAGTACCAATGTTTGACCCCAAAACTCCCCGGATCTGAACCCAATGGCACAGTTGAAAAAGATACCAATAGTCGTGTCAGTTATACAAAAGCCCAGATGGACAAAATTAAGGCAGTTTTTGAGACCCTTCCCAGGAAAACTACAAAATCAGCTTGCTCGAACTTTGTGAGCACGATCGAGGCTGCGATCCAAGTTGATGGAAGTTTTCTCGAGTGAAATTTATTGATATTATTTAAATATCTGGGATACTAAAATTGCTTTTCAATACGTTGTAGAATAGAATCTCATCCAAAATTAATGTAGATGAAACCATGTTGGGTTTTTGTTCATCTACATGCCCAACTCTTGCATTAAAAGAAGCTCTTGCAAAAGAAGCTGTTAACGCACCTGCACGTGCGTTTTTGTGGGTATGCGGACGCGGCAACTAATTGAGCAGCAGCGTAGGTGTGTTCTGACCAACTCGCGTGCTGTTCGGCTGTGACTTTAGTTCCGTGTAAATCAAGGCTACCAGAGGCAGAAAGCTGAAGACTAGAAATAAAAAAAGTGACGAGCTTGGCTCTGCCCTTGGAAGTAAGATCCTTGGCTCGCGTACAGTTTGGCTGTGACTTTAGTTCCGTGTAAACCTGAACGTAACATTTACAGGGAATACAACCTGGGCAAGTCACTTAGCAGCCCTTTTGAAGCCGTGTGGGGCTACGTGTGAGTGTACCGAGGCCGCGATTCTGTGTCCGTACTGGCTGGAGCTCAGGTCATCCAGGCTTTTACTTTGTGTGCCTTATAGTTTCCTTCTATGTTTGACATTTTGAGCTGTGAGGAGGCTCGCGTATTCTTCCGTTATATTAGTTTATTCTCTGCTATGTTTTAGCTTCTTTCGCTTGAAAGCTTTCGCGACGTATCGCATTTTTTTTCGTTGTTCCTCTCGTGTTTAACCGTCTCTTTGAGTCGCCTGTTGGTGCAATAAGTATAGTCCTCTATGACATCAAAGAAGTCCTTTGTGGTATTAAATAAAGTCCTCTATGGCATTAAATAAAGTCCTCTATGGTATTAAATAAAGTCCTTTATGGCATTAAGCAAAGTCCTGTATAACATTAAGTAAAGTCCTGTATAACACTAATAAAATTTTCTATGGCATTTAAGTAAAGTCCTGTATAACATTAAGTAAAGTCCTGTATAACACTAAATAAAATTTTCTATGGCATTAAGTGAAGCCCTGTTTAACATCAAGTAAAGTCCTGTATAATAC
The DNA here is from genome assembly GCA_014899125.1 of Orchestia grillus. NCBI lineage: Eukaryota > Metazoa > Arthropoda > Malacostraca > Amphipoda > Talitridae > Orchestia > Orchestia grillus. The sequence continues at coordinate 2,729 of VOMN01073029.1, read as the reverse complement.
TAAATAAAATTTTCTACGGCATTAAGTAAAGTCCTGTATAACATTAAGTAAAGTCCCCTATGGCATCAAGTAGAGACCTCGTAGGAGGCGGTTCCTTCCTCTGTTTTCTCTTATTAAAAAACCGCCAGACATGCATCGCCTCTTGATAATTCAATTTTCATGGTGAGTTTCGTGACTTTTGAAGTACCGATGCAAATCGCATGTGATATTTCTTGAGCGCGTACAGGCTCGTCCAGGTCCAGGTCCTTTTAATAACTCTTACAAAATCATCGTTTGGGTTGATGGCGGCGTGATGCTGTTGGAGTTAGACGGCTGAATCTGTAGATTATACTTGAGAGATTTATATTGACCATATTTATATACTCTTGTCTTCATTTAAATAAAAAACTAATGTTTCCTCTGAGATGCTGGATTTTTTTGGAAGCTGAAATTCCTCTCAGGATGAGTGCCCGGAACTTTAGTGCTGCGCTGTTCGTGTGCGTATCTTGAAATTATTTTAAGGCCAAGCAGAATGTGTCATTTTCCTCACTTCCTTCGCAATTTAAAATTAAAAGAGCTCGTGATTTCTGTTGGCGTTTCCAAGTTCCTGATGTTTCTCCCTGCACTTTGATTCAGAAAGGCTGTTTTGATTCAAGAGTTCACTTTTGCTTGTCACCAACAAAATAGAACTTTAGATTAGAATTACTGTCCGAATACAACAGAGAGGTAGCGACTAAACGTCGCTCAATAATTAGGAAAGCTAAAACTTGACGTTTTCTGGCATCATTACATAGTTCACCATACGTACACACCAGCACATTACCGCTCGTCACTTTGTACACAACAGCTGTTAATATGAGACCGGCGAGAAGTATGCAGATTTCCATTAAGATATATAGTTCACCCTCTCATAATCCACATTTAGTGCATCATTCACATTGTACACAGGTCACGAAGTTGAATTGCATGCCTAACGATGGGCTGAAAACCCGACTCAGTTGAGTTGTTATGTATTTAAGTTGAGTTGTTTTCCCAAGATACTCGCGTGAACTACACAGAGTCAAGGTATAAATCTACGAATGCTGCTTTGTGGCTTCTACTACTACGAGGGTAAAGAATTATTGCACTTCACCTCACTCGTCCCCCAGCAAGTGGGGCCTCCATGGGGCCCCCAGCTGCCAGGCTGGGCGTGGGGGACACAACAGGTGCCCCTTATTATCCGCCCTGATAACAGCCATAACAACAGATAACGCTGCCAGCTGGCACCTCGCGTTCTCTTTCTCACATGTCGTCAGTGTTAATTAAAGATATATATTGTACTTGGGGCAGTTTAGATTGTAGCTCATTTCTTCCTGATCCCTAAATTCTCGGTGATAAAGGAATTATTTGTTGCAAGTGTTAATGAAGTATCAGTCGATACTTACAGGAACGCAAATTCAAAGCTGTTAACAAAGATCCATAAAGAACAGAACACTGTATCCCCTCTAACCTTAAGGATTAGGTCCGAAAATAAGCCGCTAGGGCAACAGTAACTCACGAGTGCGCTCAATTACTAGCCGAAATTCCGTTAGTTTTTGAATGCAATGCAGGTGTTAAATTTTAAACGTTAGCTTAAATTTTGTATCACGAATATACCCGAGCAATTCCTACTTGGAATGACCTCCTTTTAAAAGCCTAGAAGAATACAGCCTCCAAATTAATATGTATTGAACAGAAAGATCATAATACTTATCTCCGACAAGATGAAACCATGAAACATGAAGAGCTTTCTTCAGAGTAACTCAACTTGAGCAGAATTTCGCAGAAAAGTCTCTCTCAAAGAGAAACTTAACTGCTATATCTGATTCGTTGATGTCTGGGCTTAAAGGAAACCAGACATTCTTATTCAAGCTACTGAAATTTTGTTGAATTTTCTCCTCCTGTATCAGCTTGGAAACGTTACTTCTTTTCTTAGTTTTTCCTCTAAAAAGTATGTACATAAATACACAAAAGTTTGCCCTCACATTCGAGTGTTCATCAGTGGCAGGTTTGTCCTGCGTCGTCTCTACTTAACGTCGCTATACCTAATGACCAGAGCGGGTCCGTATACCTGTTGACCATTCTCCCGTAATGCGTACGCACAACCTATTCTTTTGCCTGTTCGTAATGCCATCCTATGGAGAGATTCAGTTTTCAGGTTACGCGGAAACTTTTTCTGCAGACCGAATCATTATCTTTATCTTCAGGACCTGGAGCACACCAATTTCTTGTGTCTTGCTGTTCTCATTGGGTTAGTAGCATGTCGTTCCATAAGTGGAATGTTTCATTCACGTTTTTACGATGATTGAATACATGAACATGCTTTAAAAAATGAAGTTAGAGAAGGATAGATTTTAACACCATTTTCATTGCTGGAATTGTTACAGATGAATGAAACGCGAGGGCTTGACTACGTCATATGCAAGACGTGAGTTATTCAAATTTTTTGACCTTTCACTCTCACCAATTATTTATTTTCATCACTGTCATTAAATTTGCATGAATTCTTCTAATGACACAAAGAGTAGGCCTCATGTGCAGGTCCTTCACATGTGTTGTGCTCTCGACCTATAAAATACCTGAATGAATTCTGCAAAATTAGGCAAAATAAAGTTTACGCGTTATACGATCTTATAATTTAATGAAATTAACAGTACAAACATTAAAACAAATCTTATCCTTTCCTCTCCTGGTTTCGAAGTATTTCGTATGAAACTTCTTTGTCAGCAGAA
>VOMN01073007.1:0-17113 GCA_014899125.1 Orchestia grillus | reverse complement strand
AACTCACTAACACGCCCAATACAGGCCCGCCAAGTCCAGTGGCGCATCCCGCGCCTTATTAGCGCCTGCAAGCCAAACAAACTGGCAACTGTCAGCTGTTGAGATAGCAGACCTGCCACGTTCTCCTCGTTATTTTATTGCTAAGTGTTTCCCTTGTAGGGCGCCGCCGCGGCCGTATCGCACTGATAACTTATCCTTCTCAGTCGCAGGAGGCCCATGCTCGTCGTAAAGATGCCGCATAATGCACGAATTATCTGAGCTCGTCTACACGTGTCCCCTTGTTTGTTGGGCACCTCCTTCATTGCTGTCGTTGTGTGCGTCAAAATGTTATGCTTGTGCCGGTCGGGTCATTTGTCTTGTATGTGTTAACTTGATTTGGCCGTTTGTTACGAGGCTCGCATGTCACGTGCTTTATTCTCCCTCTCTGTTGTGTTGGTACGACCATGGCTCATATTGAGTGTGGCTGCAAGTAGTTGTACTGGGACTGCGTGCTCGTTCCTCATGGATGAAAGATTGGGTGAGATTATACACCGGCGTTGGATTGTTTAACTCACCGCGACTTATGGTGTTTGTGTTTTGATGACAGTTTTTATTAACCAGCGTGAAATTCGGCAAAAATTACGCTCGTAAATTAGGGTTAATCGACATGGACTGCGAAACTAAAATGCAAAAATCAATGAATAACTAACTATATGTGTATTGCGTGAAGCGTCTCATCAGGATTAGCTATAGGCCTAAACAATTCTGCTTAGACACGTAACACATGATATATTTATGTCAGAGTTGCCGTCGCAAAACCTCCAGACGCAGTGCAACACAAATCTGGAACTGAAGTAGCTTAACAATCACTTTGTTGGGATGCTTGAGTAATGCAAGAATATTGCGATATCCAATGCATCAATTTTTGTTTTGCTCTTGCCAGAAGGCCGGTTTATGAGCAGAGAACGCCAAGATCAATGGTTCTGATTTGGACTCTACTCCTCATGCATTCAGGAACCGTTGTGGCTGCATGGTGATTTGTACGGCTCTATCAGGATACTTAGCTAGCGTATCAATACCATCAATGGCTGAAGCAAATGAATATCGTGCCACCTTCAAATATGATAACAGTAATATCAACCCTACACATTCCTACAAAGTACAGCTTTGCTCCAAGATACCGAGCCCTTTCAAGCTGCCGAACTGATTTTATCTTGCTTCGAGAAGCCTCAAAATATCATCAAACAACTTTCCTGGACAGCACTATCTGCAAATCTTGCATGATTGAACCGTAACGGAGAACGTTGCAGGGGAGAATGAGAGATATATTTGTACTATCATCGTTAAAAATTCGGGTAATATTTTTGTAGGAGAATAAGACCATATATCGGTGTCAAATATGAATATAAGCTCTCGTGACAAAATATTAGCCACCTCCATTAATATGGTGCAGGACCTCTACCACGAACACGAATAATGGCGGCAATTCTGTCCAGCACTGAGTCTACAAGTGTCTCACTGTCTAATGTACACCTGATCGATTTTAAACTACTCCTACATCAGCAGATCTCATAGTGCGGCCACGGTACGTGGACTATTTTCTCGGCGTATAACATGTCGATCTAGGTGGTCTCATAAATTTTCGATTGGGTGCATGTCTGGAGACAGCTGGGCAATCTCGATGCCTGACTTGTTCTATATCCTGACTGACTGTTATACCAATTAATGACAGTTCTAGCCCGAGACAGCCGGCAGTTGTCATCCTAAAGATAGGCAGAGCAACATGTCTTTCTTCATTCAGATATTGTGCAAATGGCAGAACTTGGTTATTCATAAATTCAATGCAACCATGGTTCCGTTTGGTGGATACCTCAACTAAAGGACCGACTTTGGTGTAGTTGAACCAGCCCCAGAACATGACTGACCCTTCTCCTCATTGTATCACCCCATGTGCACAGGCTTCGTTGGTAGTTTCATAAGGTCTTCGATGAACACAACGGCGGGCATCACTGCTAAAGCGAGAGAATCGTGGTTCATTTGACTACGTGAAACTTCTCTACTCCTCTACAGTCGAATGTGCGTTTGCTTTGACCCTGTTTAAGCGAGTTGTCATGTGAGCAGAAGTTAAAACTGGCCGTTTATGAATTACTCTGCTCCACATATTCATTACACAGAGATCTCTATACGAAGAAATCGTCCAGAAACAGCAGGAGAGAGGCCATCATTGACTGTCCGCAGTAGTACCTTCCTTGATGTAAAGCTATTCCGATCAACAAAATTTGCGATACATGGCGGCGGTCCCTATCTGCTATAATTTTCTTTCGACCACAGCTTTGCCTCGAACTACCGTATGTAGTGGATTGTTTCCATTATTGGTAAACCCGCATAACAGTGTCAGCATGAAACACCAGCAAATTCTGCTTATTAATTTCTTCACTAGATTCCCTTAGCTCGATTAAATGAACTAGCCCATCTTTGCCATCCTAAGACGTCTTGCTTTCGTCCCATCATTGTGGAGCCATAACTAAGAAACATATCTAAACCTTGCCAGCTTTGAATGAAGGCTCATACCTGTTCAGTAACTGCATGTGACTTTAACTTTGGTCACAGCTTTCAAATCCCGTTGATGAACGTATTAAATAGCTGGAGTTCGAAAAACAGTAAATGGCTAATTTCTTGTCCGCGGAGCTTTGTAAACGAATCCTTTCAGCATAGAATTCAAGTTGCTCAACGAGTAAATTATGACTTTACGCCCTATTAGTAACAAAAGTCAGGTGCTCTTAGTGTTTTATCGAGCACATGTTTTTTAACGTTTATCTCTGAATAATGAAGACGTCAACTTTTTACCACCGAAGGAGATGCGTTTAAGGAGAATGTTCGTCCACTTATCTAGCACACAACACGGCTGGTAGAGCAGTCTATCTAAAGCTTCTTTGGTTGTAGTGCATGCTCTAGTTAGAGTCCCTATAGGGAGCGTGGAGTTGCTAGAGATGACCTTAGCTATGTGCAGTCTGTTGCACTGCTGCGTAAGTTGTTCTAGATTTTGTTTTGAAGTTACTTATGCCTTTACTTTTATATCCTTCTTATGCTTCGTAAGATGTTTGTCTTGTTGTTGTCAGGAATCTTCCGTTCAATAACACTCTATTTTCCTGTGTTTTTATTTTGTATATTTTCGGTGGTATGTGACCATTATTTGTCGATGCAGATCCTGGGTCGGGTGAGGTCCCGTGCGTTGGTATAATTGAAAATATATAATTGAAACAATACGACTCGATTTCTCGTTCCCTTTTGAAAACTGATAACTTTTGCTCCATTATTTTTGAGATTACTTAATGATGTACGCGCGTTCGCATATGCTAGAGTAAGCAATATGAACTCATTGACTTACTTTAGGAATAAACAAGAATCTACAGAGATAGAGGACACTCCCTGTTGCGCAGTCAGACTGCCTGTCTCTGCCCATTTATGTACAGCATACTCGTTACAGACCTTGCTTAGCAGTAACGAGTACTAAAATTATTGTTACATGTGTAACATGAATACTTTCTTGTGAGCTACACAATGTTTGTGTAAGATACATTTAAACTGCGCATCGTTTTTCTAATAATCATACACACACACGGCTCATAAGGAAGCCATTGAGGAAGGGTCGAGCTTTGTGTCTTTAGAGCGGCGTATAAAAATAGTGACGTGGGAGCGTTGCCTGTAGCACTTAAAGAGCGCCGTAATTAGTCGTCAAGAGCCTCGTGACCAGCACTTACACGCCACCGAGGGCGCTCGCCACGACCTGCGGGCACGGGTTATTCATGTCGTACGTTTCGTTGTTTTGGCGCCTGCGCGATGCGCTGCCTCTGCCTTATCGCGCGCCGCGTAAAATATTAATGCCTTTATTGGACGGGATCGGATTTCTCTCGCTCCCGTTCTTATCGGGATTGTGGATTTGCATATTTAGGGCCGAGTGCTCGAGCTCTGGGGATGTTGTCAGTGAGAGAAGCTATATACTCGTATAGCTCGCTGTGTGCCAGGCCTACAAAAATGGGCACAGCGATCGCCCCATCTTGACAGAAGACAATGCAGGTTTTGCACAGCATGGGCTATTTGTATGCATCCTAAGGTCTAACATATCATCTTACTTATTTTTTTGGATATTTTATCATGCAATTCTAAAATAAGAGCGTGATGTTTCTTTTGTAGTTTTTTTAATTATGTGGTTGTTTTTTTATTCATAGTGCAGTTAAGTTAAATACGTATTAACTTTTTTAAACTTGTAAAATTGATGAATATTATAAGAGGATAACTTCATTTAACAGTTTTGTACAATTATTTAATTTATGAATCGTTTTCTGAGCAACTAATTGTGGGTAAAAACTGCTTCATAATTTTGTGAACATATTTGATATGTTCACAAATCTGAAGCGTCTGGGACTGTTGGCTGTAGCGTCTGGGACTGTTGGCTGTAGCGTCTGGGACTGTTGGCTGTAGCGTCTGGGACTGTTGGCTGTAGCGTCTGGGACTGTTGGCTGTAGCGTCTGGGACTGTTGGCTGTAGCGTCTGGGACTGTTGGCTGAATTTCACGCAAATCTTCCTCTATTAAAATGGTACATGAGACCTCCAGAAGAATAACTTAATTTTTATTTATGTATATTGAAATGTGTAGTATCTCTACGTTACCGTCCATATCAAGCAGTTTACTTTATAAAAATGGAAGATCATCTAACCTAATTACTGTATCTTATCTCATAATACATCCGTACATTTGCAAGTTACTCGCTCTGATTCCGCATTTTCTCTTTCTTTTTCATGAAAACATTGAACTTTTTTTTTCTGCGCAGGCTGCTGAACAACAACCACATCTCCAGGTTGCAAAACGGTGCCTTCGACGGTCTCCAACATCTACGATACTTGTGAGAAACTGTATAGGTTGTTGTTGTCGTATCGACTGCTGGGTGTTCGTAGTGAACACACATTATTATTCCTCGCGTTTTACATTATTATTATATAATATTATACACATTATTGTTCCATATAATATATATTCGTCATTATTATTCCATATATGATATTATTATACACATTATTATTCTTCGTGTGGGCTCCATGGCGTACTGGTTAGCGTGATGGCCTCGCAGCCGGTGTAGTTGTAAGGCATTGAAAACCCAACGGTAAAACGTGTTGGAATCGGTAAAGGTTTTTACTGCCGCAGCCACCTTAGGTAGTCTGCACCATAGACTGGAATTGAGTGCATCCTTTCCAGAATTGAAGTTTCCTACGATTTATTCAGTTTCAGCTTCCATAAACGACGTCGACATAATTTCAGTCATTCCTCATGTATGTGTGTTGAGCTTTGCTAGACACGCTGAACTCAATGATGTCGTAACACGCCATTTGGGACTCTTGTAGACTCCCATTTCTTCAGTTGCTAAGGTTCGTATACTTTATCAGCTCGTTACCCAGTTTTGAACGTGTCACATTGAGCGTGTTGCTACTGTCATAAACTGTTGACAACGTTGATATACATTGTACGGTGAAATTTGAACACTAGATATATTTTCTCTCAGTTATCGCATTTAGAGATTATGTATCTCTCGTGAGAATTGGCAAAGATGTAAAGAACACTAGTTCGATTGATAGAGTTGCGCGCTCGAAGTTAGTTGAAGAATTCCTGACTTCGTGGTTAAAAGTAATCTTCATAATTCTTGATTTTTTGTCACCTCTTCATTACCCCTGAATAGTGATTAAAATTTCCCCAGGAAGTAACTTACCTCCCAGTGTGAGAGCCACTGGTCTATTGAAAAGAATCTTCAGTTTTTCCTTCTCTGCTACAAAGCTAACTGAAGAAGGGAGAAAAATGACAGCGGATGAGATTTTACGTGTCCACGCTGATGTTGAGAAATGTTACAAGTAATTGTCATGAAAACAAGAAGTTCCTCAGGAACCGCTACTGACAATAAATCATCTTGCTTCCTTAATTTCGAATTCAACAAATGCGTTACTTTGAAAGCAGCACCGATTTTGTTTAGCTTGTTACCATTAACACCAATGTGCGCACGATAGGAGCCACACAAATTATTGCCCAAAATTAACTATTGAATTTAAGCGACACGGCGGCAGCAAGAGGCGCGTCGGGCTGTGTTCCTATGCGCTGCCGTTCGACGGAACGCAGGGACTTCCGATTCCGAGAGAGTGCCATAATTCTCAAGGGTGCTCTCTGTAATACAAGTGTGTAATGTGTCATATTCAATGATCCCACCGTCAGTCCCGCTTCAAGATATAATTGTCCCACTTCATGTGTCAGTCCCGTTGGTCTCGTGCCCCACGGTGGTTGCATGTGTATGTGCGACTACCGTAGAGTTGGTCCAATCGGGTGACGCTAACGATAGTTATCTTAGTTTGCGTAAGTTTATTTTCGTTTGATGAAAATTTAATTGCACAAAACCAGTCGCTTCAAGGTCAGCGTGACTAGTCGCTATAAGTGCAAAATATTTTCCCTTTACATATTGATGAATTTTAACGAAAATTTATTTAAAAATCAACAGTCCGAACTGTGCATGTAAACTTTGTAGAGGGATGATTAAACTCTCAGTGATGACTTGGCACGGAGGTACAGTGGGTCAAATAAGTATTCGTAACGTTCGAGAAAANTTTCATGACGTTACGAATACTTATTTGACCCACTGTATATAAGGAATCGTACAACAATTTAATAGAAACATACAAACCCCGGATACATTAGAAGTAGTACCTCGTCTCAGGGACTGATGGTGTGCAACCTTCCTAGGAATGTATTCAATCTTCCATTCCCAAGAGCATCACTCCGGCCGAAGTCACGGACCCGAGACCTCCTGAGTCTGAGTAAGAGGCCAGCACGCTACCACTTACGCGCATCACACGACTTTGTTGAATTGCCCAGTTGCGTTTCTTGATGACCTTACTTTTTTCGAATATATTTGAAGACTGCCCGTTGTGGAACTGCAGTATTTCGATATACTTTACTCGCAAACTGCCTTGACATCACTAACAACTTGTGTGATGATGCAGGTACCTCTACAAGAACAGAATCAGGCACATCGACAGGGACGTTTTCGACAACTTGGAGCAGCTCGAGCAACTGTGAGTAGTCCTTGCTTTGAGGGGGGGGGCTGCGTGTTGGGTAGCGTGACTTACATAGGTTCTCAATGCATGAAATCGTTCAGGACGAGGAGAACTTGCAAAATATTTGGTCGATTATTGTAGCCGTTATATTTTTTTTGTAATCTGATACAGTGGGATGTTAAAATACATATAACTACATTAATACCTACGTGAATACTCTGTTTCCTCATGATTGCTTCTACGAGCAATTTCCGATAAGTTTTAACTTTTAATCAATTTCATCGCTGTGTAATCGTACTTGACGGTTGTCGTGCTATGGTGTACGTACCTACATCTTGAAGACGTGTGATGTTATGTTGAGGTCCCTGCTTGCGTCTTTGTCAAGCGGCTTAGGTCAGAGGACAGGAGTTGAGGCAAAAAGTTTTATTTTATTCTACAGAGTGAAGTCAAATGTTGAGTAGGAGATTGTGTCATCCGACGGTAATCTTTTCTGTTCTTCTTAGGTTGCAGTTATGACCTGAGCGTTTTGTTATCCATCCGCTGATGTGAGGTCATGGAGTAAATGGATTTCTTGTGCCTACTTGTGAACAGATTCTTCGTACTGTTGCTATCATTAGGCCAAACCGTGGAGACATCTTCCGAAAATGAATTTGTGGATTTAATCTTGCTTGAAATAGGGTGAAATAAACGCAATAAGCAGAAAAGTCTAATTTTGGGAGAAATGTATTGAGTGGTGAGTGATTATCTTCGCGTAATGGAAATTTTATCGAAAAAAGAGACATTTTTGAATACCAGCGGCCAAAGTAATAATGGGCTGGTTTGGGTCTCGTTTTACCTACAACTCTAGGTAAAACGAGATATCAATTGGGATATCAATGGTGGAGTGTGCCATTTTCTCGGTATTTTTGCAAATTGATCATATGATATATCATCTCATACTTTGTCAGTAATTTGTCTTGCCTTACGTGGGACTAATCAAGTAAATTTTTAAACTTAGCATACGTTATTGGGTGTATTTTTACTATCAGATTTCTATGTCCACATTTCACTGCTTAAAAATCGGTATAATTGTGGTTACTTTTTAACTGTTAATTCTTCATTGTGCTGTAAGTCAGATATTTTATATCTACCATGTGGCGTGTGTTGCACATCTCTTTAAGAGCAATACGTGCTAATGATCCAAATAAATCATACCTTCATCTACTGATGAACACTCTTACTATTCATTTCTTGAATGAATGTGGCTTAGTAGGAGCAAATAATGGCTTCTGAGGAGCTGTGGTAGTTTTTATTAAGAATTTCTGGCACATGCATGTGCTTCATGAGATGGTACTGCAGCAGGGTATCATTAACTGGTCTGTCACAGGTACCTTCACTTCAACGACATCTCGTCTTTTGATGCGGACACATTCTCCTCCCTGCCGTCCCTCCAGAGACTGTGAGTTGCTACTTGTACTCTTGTGCCGACGGTATGCCATCACTCTCTTTCATTAATATAGTATAGATATCTTTATTTATATATTAGTATTATTCCTTAGCTGATATTGCTATTATTCCTACCAAATGTTCGACGGTGTCGCTCGATTGATAGCATGGCAATGTTGCCCCATTGACAACATGGCGGTGTTGCCTCATTGACAACATGGTTGTGTTGCCGTGTCAATATCTTTACAATTGGTCTTAATTTTCTAGGTTCCTGCACAACAACCGCCTCCAGAGGGTACCAGTCGGAGCCTTCAGGGGTCTCAAGTCTCTACGCAGACTGTAAGTTGAGAAAATCTCTATTTTTTGTTGCTCTCTGCACACGGGGGCGTGTTTGAACGGCGCATTAGTAAAGATCTATTTACCCCTCCACTTGCCCAAAAGCCTCAGTTTGACAACCTATGTAATAATTGGGGTATAACTTGAAGTTTCAATTCTATTGTAGGTTTTGGGCTGCTTCAGTCTGTTGCTCGTAATGAGCAGCGTGGTCCCTCACCTCTGGAATGACGTGCAGCTTGCCCTCACAACGCCGCGCATTGCGAGTCAGGGAAACTGACAAACTAGACCTGGAGATTTAATTATTGAGGCTTCAACTATACCACAATAAGAGCCGTGTTTGTCCGTCCGCCCGGAAGCTTACAGGACGACTTGTGATTAAAAATGTCGCATTTCTCATTATGTTTCATTAGATACATCAAGATTAATTTGCGTTATGAATCAACTTGATAGGCTTACTGGGTTCGTTATGAACACATGTCCAGATACGGTGATGGCAGCTTCCTATTACTAAACTTGCTACATACGTTTGATTGAGTTCTTGCTCTCTATTTTGGCACATAAGAACTGGCTGTCAACTACTGTACCTCAGGGCCTCATTCTAATATTGGGAGAGTTCTCATTCTTCCCGAAGTTACTAGTGATAGCTTAATTTCATGGCAGTTTTTCTCATTTCCCACACGGTGGCATCCACCGCCATAAACTTCTCATCAGACGCGCTTTGCCTCCTCAGTCCGTTACAACTCCCCATGTAGTCAGAGTTTCTAGAAATATCTTGATTTGTTAGCAGAAACTGTCTTCATTAACGCACACGTAGAAATGCTCCACTCATTCCTAGAAATTTGGACGATGCGGAAAATCGAACGTAGAGGAGATGGTTGTATCTTACAGCAATCGTTTCACGGCCTCTCTCATTGCTGACGACTGAAGCTAAAGTGAGTTCGGGACCACTCACGACGTTCATTCGTGGGCGATTTTTTCGCTCGAGGTATTTTTCGTGTTCGATCGCTTCTTTGATGCTCTAATGGTGTTCTGCCGCAACCGAGGTCTCCATGAGAAGCGACCCGCCGCTTTATGACGTTTACAGCACTTGTTTCTTCTGTTGGTGAGGAGGTCATCGTATTTCACGTGTCACGGGCCTGCCAGTGCTGTCACGTTTGTGATAGTGTAGTTGCATGGCTACTACTTGGCCTGGTGTGCGTTTTCTAGCATGCTTTTCAAAATTTCTAAAGCTTTTTGGTAGCACGTTTGATATTGAATATTTTGATTTACTCTCGTACGCGGAGGTTCTCCTCATCTCATTTTATCGTAAATTTGACCCTTTATTGCGTTTTGATTTCTCCATAACGGTTGTGTTTCTAAATGAGTTCCAAATATAAACTTGTAGATAAACCTAATCACACGTGTCCTCTTCAGAGAACTTGAAAAATATAGTTTTCTTCAACTTGATTGCCGTGCGCTGGTACCGTGTACAGCACTCCGATGTTAGTTCGACCTCACTTGAACATAATTACCAAATATTGAATTTTTTCACCTTTCTACCATCTAATTTTTATGCCAGAAAGTGGCTCCCATACAGATTAACAAGATTGAGCTTGAATGTTTTCCATTGTTTTTCCACTCACTCTTCGCAGGCGATCGTGACGATGAACAATGCGTTCACGGACCACCGTTACTGTGGTTCACGAGTGATTGGTTGAATATTTACCATACCAACTGAGATGGACTCTCGTATCGACTTAGACACTCGTATGAACAAAAAGCTAGCTAGCGGAAGCGGACTAACTTGCAGGAACCTGTAAAATCACGACTCGCGATCCACACTCGTCGTGTATGTGTGCGCGCAAGAAATTGTGCTCGCTGCACAATTGTGTTGATGCTTGTAGCACAGTTTGTGTTGGTGCTTGCAGCACAGGTTGTGTTGGTGCTTGCAGCACAATTTGTGTTGGTGCTGGCAGTGCAATTAGGTGGCACCCACTCGTCATATAGCAACGCTATCAATGTACATACGTATGATGTATGGCGCACCCACTCCTCCTTTTACGCGTATGAGTGTAATTCATGGCGCTGTGTGGACTCTTCTAGTAAATGCACCACTCATTGTCTAGGTGCCTCAGAGGATGCGCGAACTCTGGTGATATTCGTAGAGCTTGTGGCGCACACAGCTATTGTGGTGCACACTGCTATAGTGGCGCACAGAGCTCGTGTGGCGCACACAGCTATTGTGGCGCACAGAGCTATTGTGGCGCACAGAGCTCGTGTGGCCCTCACACCACCGCCACAGTAGACGGAAGAGCTGTCGCCTCGTCTGGTGCCAGATTTATGCCCCACGCCCGGGCCCGGCGCTAAAGAATGGCCGCGTAAAAGTCACTTTAGCAGTCGTTCGGCGTGCGGCTGTCGTGGTGTGCCACGCTCCCAATTGCCGCCTCTGATCGCCCTTAATTTCTGGTGACTGCACGAGTAGACTTGATTTGTGATGCTGGTGTGTGCGTGTGTGTGTGGAGACTGCCGGCCCGCCCGGTGCAGGTTGCTGCTGTTTTGTCTGTTGGATGTGAACTTGGTGCTTGTTGTTCATCTTTTAGGCTTGGGACTGGGCTGTTCTTAGCCTCGTGTAGACTCGATTTGCGTTGATTTCGCTAATGCAGTTTTGATTTGGGGGTCTGCCTGGTGTAGATTTGATTTGTGGGCCCGTCAGGCGTATGTAGAGTTGATTTACGAGTCTGTCAGATGTAGACTTGATTTGAGGGCTTTCAGGTGTATGTAGACTTGATTTGTGGCCCTGCTAGATGCAGGCGTGATTTTTAGGCTTGCCAGATGTAAACTTGGTTTGTAGGCCTGCGAGATGTATGTAGACTTGTTTTTTATGAGAATTTTGAAAGTAAGTTTACGTTGGGCTCCTGAAATTAATTGACTTGATTTCTGGATCTAGAATGTATTGACTTGATCACTATGTATGGTAGCTATTTAATTCATCTGTAGATCTACAAATCTTGGAGGTGTTGACTTGCTCCCAGTATGCTCACAAAGCATACTGGGAGAAAATTTAATTTATGGTTATGGCATTAGTGAACTTGATTTATGAGGAAGAGAGAGCCTAAACTTTAAAATCGGAGTTTACCCGGTGTAGCTTCGAGTATCTTGTTTGGGAAATGAAAATTTCCTATGTTTTCTTCTATCTACCTATCTCCTTAAGAATTCTCTATCTCCATAGATTTCTATCTCCATAGGAGTTTTCTCTCGTACTTTGCTGCATCTGTTATGTACCAATCCGTTCAATTAGGAATGCTAAATGATTGGTGGGATTTTTCTCTGATGTCTAATTAAGGTACCGACGTAAGACATTTCAATATTGAGTTGAGAGTTTAGTTGCGTCAGGCGTTGTGTGTTTCGCATTATATGAAGTACTTCTGCATCTCAAAAATATTTTCAAAATAATTCTGGAACTTCACAGGGGTAATTTTTCGTTTGTCTACCTGGAATAATGACAATTTCACAACTGGGTGAGGTAACTTCGGCACAGTATCCGCTATTTAACGTCGCAAGACGTCACTCCTGTTCACTTTTGTATTTCAAAAATGCATTCAACATTGTTCTAGAACAGCATAGGGTTAACATTCCGTTTATCTGCCTGAAGTAATGGCAATTTTAGGAACGTTTGAGGTTTTCTTTTTACGACGTCACTTGACACCGTGAGAGGCCGTCACGCGTTCTGTCATTGGACGTGGGGACCCTGTCACGTCTGTGGCAGAGTGGCATGATGTGGGGACCCTGTCACGTCTGTGGCAGAGTAACTCGAGCAGCGAGGGGACTCCTGTGTGGGCGGTAGCCCAAATTACAGGTCCCGTGAGACGCTGTGTCACAAACTCGTCTCGTGTATCAACAGAACTCGTATTTTTCCTCGCTTTTTGTCTCTCTGTGCTCATTGGTTCGTTCTTTAGACTCCAACGCAGTGACTCACTGAATCGATGTGTCTGTCGGCGGAGCGATTCAGGCTCTTGCGTTTCTCGGAATTATAATGTAACTGATACTGCTGTAATTGTGTTTATGATGGCATGCCTTGATTGCTAAATGTGGTTTTACCTCCACACTTGAGCGATTTGATTCAGTTTTCTGTGAGATTGTTTTTGTCAAGACGTTGGTGCTCAGACACGCCTTAATATAACAATTTTCTTACGAAGATGGAACGCCATGATGCCTGGTAGGTAGGGAGGAATGTCATATACATACTGTCTATATGTGCGAAAAGCAGGGAAGTATGTAAACAATAGAAGCGGTAATAGAATAATGACTTAGAAATACGTGACGTCTATGTATGTATGTATTCATGCAGTGTACACTGATATATTGACAATACAGCCAACAATGCAGTAAGGACAACAACATACATACTGTCCGTATGGATATACAATAAAGTATATAGACAGAAATGTAATACACTGGCAGACAGCCATACAAACGATTTCGACAGCAACGCTACATCGATGATGATGATCTGTGAATTTGCCTTCCCTCGTGTGGTCGAGCGAATAAAACTTGTTTTCTGCTGTTCAGGCGCCTGGACAGCAACGCCCTGGTGTGCGACTGTCAGCTGCTGTGGCTGGCACAAATGGTGAAGGAGAAGCGCGACAGCACTCTCGTCGCGGCCACCTGCGAACAGCCAAATGACCTCCACGGCAAGAGTGTCGTCAGCATCTCTGACACGGACTTCCACTGCGTCGGTGAGTGGAGCTTTGTCTTGGGCGTCACGGCCTCATCCTTTGTTGCTGGTAGCACTCGGTGCAGGAATCCATGGCGTAGTTGGTTGTGTGGTGCAGGGTTTGGTTTGTGAATTTTCAGTTCCAGGTGTTGAAAATAAGGGCCTTTGACTCAAGAGAACGTACGTAGAATACCTGAAACTAAAAATTTTGAGTGAAAGTCAAGTCGTGCGTAAAATAAGTATGATATAAATCGATGATTATCTGTATCAGTCATTGAATCGCTCTGTGGCTCATGAGTAAATTTACTGTGGAAACTGTGATGACTTGTGCATAGTCCACGGTTCATAGCTTGGTTAGTTTGGGATTTGGTCTACGGTGTGGACTTTGATGAGCTACTGAAGTAACTTGTTTCGCTCTTTGGACAATCCCTCTTGCTAGCAATAAAGGTCAAAGTCTTTGAAAATTTGATGTGTTTGAAAATTTGTTCACTCGAAACAGTTTTTACACTCGAAAGGAGTCATTACTGCCGGATAAAGATCTGACGCTTTGAAAGATGGTTTTATTGTTCTGTTAGCGGGACACAAACTGGCGGCACCCCAGTGTGGCCAGGGTGGGAAGACCCAAACCTTGTTAAAGTATCCAAGGTACGAGCGCTGAGAATAAAGTCCTAACGAAGTGAGTTGTGTGGGAAAAAACATATAACCATTTAAATATATACAAATACAGCCATTTATATTTCTGAACACATAATCGTTTTATATTTATAATATGGATAATGCACGCATAAACAGAGGTAACGCAAACACATCGCCATCAAACACACAGTGAGTGGTTGTGTGGCGAAAAACACATAGCTATACATATACCGGCTAATTATTTCAGTTTTAGATTTTTCAAACATAATTTTCACACTGATGACGATTGAAGTGATGACCAAATACACCCCCTCGTTTCGAGTCTTACTTCACGACTACTAAACCTGAGCTCAAACGGATGATTATAATAATAATGTATACATAATATCGTGGCGCTCATACAGTGTACCGTGCAGGCATGCCCCACATCATGGAGGGGCCCCAGGACGTGGAGGTGAGCTTCGGGGGGACGGCGTCCTTCACGTGCAAGGTGGACGGCGACCCGGTGCCGGAGGTCGTGTGGCTCCACAAGTACGTGATGCTCTTATCTTGTGAGAGGCACTCCGGCCTATAGTGCCTTGTAACTTTCCTTCTGCTTCTCTGGTGGCCTTCCTCCTCTAGGCTTGCAGTCGTTATATTTGTAATTTTACGTAGTTTTGATGAGCCTTTCATGGTAGAAGCATGCGTTGTTAAAAGCGGGTTTTTTTATTGTCTGAGTGGTGTCTGAGTACTACGAAAATAAGTACAAAGAATTCATGCATAATATGATGAAGTTTTAGATTTACAAGCATACGCGCTCCGACAAAAATGACGGGATTTGCTATAGCTTATTCTTAAAATGAACGGATTTTCTCAGTAAAGCGCACCTCATTTTGTCCTTTGAAGTCAAGTATTTTAAAGCAACAATGTTAACCAAACTACTGTCATGTCGTACGAAAAGCTGGGCTCGTGAACGACACAACACGCGTCGTTCCGTATCACGAATACCTCAGCGCAAGACACAAGGACTAGACGAGCAGAGTTTTGTGCTCCCTGTCCCGGCAGAAGCGCTGCACTTGGAGAGGACAGACATCTTCAATGAGAAATGTGAACACATTTTGGGACGGAAAGGCTGTGGTGTCACGGCCGTGTTTCGAGCGATGAGAAACAAACAAAAACGGAGTTTCTGTTTAAATTCATTTGTGAGGTCTCGCTGCGCTTGATAGAACTATACATATACTGTTTATGCACCGAGAATTTCATTAACTATCTTCAATGGTCAGTTTATTTTTCGGAAACTTGACTTGGAATATATGTAAAACCCACTCTTTTGCAGCGTGAATACTTCTGCAATTCATTTTTGAAAGCAGCGCTTATTTTTGTTGGCAGTAACGAGGTGATCGGCGAGGCGCGGCCCCGCTACTCCGTCCTCAACGACGGCACCCTCATGATCAAGGTGTGTGGTGTGTGGCCAGTCATTCTTCTTTGGCTTTGGTGCACCCAGCGTGACATTTGTGCGTGAACGGCGGCGTCGCTCTCTGGGTTTGGCAACTCTGAGTGTGATATCTATCATTAGAACCTTGGAATTAGTTCGGGGTCACACTGATGTGCTGGTTTTTTAGGCGTGCATCTACTCTTCCTTTCCCATGGGCACAGGTTCGCTTCTTTACATCGAACTAAGGACCTTCTGACTAAAAATCAAGCCCGCCATCTCCAGTGCAGGGTAGTGCAGGGGTGACCAGCCCCAGCTCTGTGCAGGTAGATGCGGGCTGGTGACGAGGCCACACCGCGCGTGTCGTCGCCTCTCATAGCAAATTGACCGGCCGATGTTTGCCGCAGGATTTGCATGCTGTCTACTTGTCTTCTTCGCATTTTAGAACTTTCTTAACTCTTTATGGGTTCTCTCTTTGTTTGCAAAGACTTTACAACGTTTGAATTTTCCGTTTGTTTGAAGGTTATTGGTGGAAATTAGTAATTCTTTTTTATACGTGCTGAAATGAAGGTATGCGAACGGTCTAGAATTTTGAGTGTATTTTCCATAGGTAACACAAATTTTGAAATTATAGCTCTTGATTTTTCCATAGAGTTACTTGAATTATTTTTGGGTAGCCGTTTAACGTAGCACACATGCATTCCATAGTATTTATTTTTACAATCTATCGTCAGCGGAAGTTCGGGCGTTGGCAGTGTAATTTGAATAGACTATTTGATTAAAATTTTTCTTCTGATGATAATGATTAAATTAAATGCACAGCTTGACCAAGTAAGCGAAGTGTTTAATATAGAAGAAAATTTTTAAATGTCGCGTGCCTTTAAATTCCGATCTGCGAAGAATAAACTTCATAGTCAAATTTCAAACACTACTTGCCTATAATTTTACCCCCGTAGTAGATTCGAACGTGTTTTTCAAGCAAGCCAACCACTGCAGCACATCTGCTCACCAGCTGTTACCCAGGTGCTGGGGGGTTTGTCTGCACCCAATGTTAGCATCTTAGCGAGAATGAGGGAAGAGTCTCGATTAACTCTGTCGGCACCTTCGTTAGTGCATAATAATTTGCGGTGCTTTGGACTCTTAAAGAGCCTGAGGTACGATGTGGTAGAAGTAGTGATTTTATTATGTGTTCTTTTAAAGTTTCTTTTAAACCTGATGTTTTTTTGTTTAATTTTCACTTATTTTAACAACCTGTTTGCGGGTCAGTTCTCAGGATAGAAAATTTATGCTCCATCTAAATGGTGATTGAAGTTTGCTTCACATTTTTGCTCTTCTAAATCCAGTAGCCCGCTTAGTCTATCTTATGGAATGCTGGTGTCAGTTTCATCCTCTCTACCCAACCTCTCTGTTTTCATGTCTAGTTTTCAATGATCTTCTTTTGTTGGGTTCGTGCTTGAACATGTTCACAACGTAATTTCCCTGCTCTAGCTTTTGCGATTTTCATGAACTATTTAAGCTCGTACAACTAGAGCGTATTTCTT
>VOMN01073000.1:0-13793 GCA_014899125.1 Orchestia grillus | reverse complement strand
AAAGTCACAAGAATGGTATGAGATAGTAATCGAGCAAAGGCGTTAACTGATTCGTAAACAGTAAGCAATCGAGCGGTGCCAGATATACTCGTAAATGTACCACTTCATTGAAATTACAATTTAGGAGCACAAAATGAAACAAACTGAACATGAAGGTAAAATTTTAATCCTGAGTATCTTGAGAACTAGGGAGTTTTGAAATTATTGATACTTGTGAAAAGGGGTTTATTTTGCGTGCCTTTACCTATTGTCAAAGTCAAAGTTTTCTCCCCTCGTTTATCAAAACCCTTTACATATTTACATTCCTTCTGCCTTCGAACATGTGGTAGTTGACATGTCCGTTATCAACCTGTATAATATCCGCTACTAGAGTTCAGAATTGCAACATTGCGTTACACTTTCGGCTGGGTAAGGAATGCAGTTTCCTTATGCGAATGATAATTTTAAGAGGAAAACAGCACAGACAAATTCTCATTGAAAGCACAGACAAGTTCTTATCGAACACAACAAAATGTTGTTTAGTATCGTCTTTAATACTGAGATTTTGAGATCGCATTTATATGTGTATATGAAGTGTATTTTGTATAGAATAAAAATGCATTAATTTGAGATTTGTTACCGATTTTAGGCAAATTTCATGAGTCTGAAAATCGAAGCAAAGATGAACCAAAACGGTGGGCGAACGCCTGCAATAATAAATAGTACTGGAGTTGGCTGCATCGCGCTCTGGGTTGTTGCAGCACTGTATATATATATATATATAGGGCCCAGACGAGCGCACGAAAGAATAGAGTTTGTCGTTTATCTGAAAAATAGTTTCAACATTCATGCAGTTAAATGAGATACACTATTCTTTTTCAGCATTTTCAGTCAACTTGCGTTAAATGTTTTGTATGATCTTAGTTTCATGGGCGAATGAATAATTGAAAAATTCATCCGAAACCGCGGTAAATCCAACTTGCATGCAGTGTGTAGGCCGACTCGGAGGACACTAGAAGGGTTCACTAATGTATACTCAGCGGTAGAGTTGAGGGTGAAAATCCTCCTTGCTTTCAATCCGTCATTTTCTCTCAACCGTTACATGTAAATAGGATATGATTTGCACAAGCAAGTTATGCTGTAGAACGAATTTCAATCGCTGAAATGCTTTACGTATGTGTATATACTACACACCGCTAAAAGCGAGTCAGCGCGGCTACAGTAGAAGTGAAAAAAACTGCCGTACAACCTGAATTTAAATTTTGCGAGCATATTACTGCCGTCACGAATTCATAAAATTTGCTTTTCGTAGCCAATTTTAATGAAAGCTTTCCAATTATCCTATGAACACGGATGAGTTAATCAAATAGGTCTCTGTTATTCTTGTTTTATTCCTGGTTTGGTTAAATTAGAAAAAATAATGGCTCGTTAGCCCCGAGTGTAGAGATCGTGGTGATTTTCGTGCCCCAGATGCGGTTGGCGAACAGGACTCCTCTGGTCGTCATGCTAAGTGTGAGTAGACGTGCATAAAATTTTTTCTTTGCCCCCTGAACACATCTTTTAAGATGATTCTATTTTTATAGAAGTAAATTCATACCACAGGAAAGTGTTAAATATTTTACCACTTTTTCTGAATAACTGAAGTTCTTCAAATTGAGTTTAGTCGCTGTGAAACATATAGTTTTGGTAACCGCCTGAAAGTATTGCACAAATAATAACTTTATTGATCAGTGTGGAGCAGCTGACGTTGTCGAGGGGCGTAGCTGCAGTGAAGATGGAACTCCTAAGCCGACATCGTACGGAATGAGCCAGAATTACTCAATGATGTGCAATCGCACCAAAGTTCCATGGCTATCATATGAACCATTTTTTCTCTTTCACGG
Source organism: Orchestia grillus (assembly GCA_014899125.1). Taxonomy (NCBI): domain Eukaryota; kingdom Metazoa; phylum Arthropoda; class Malacostraca; order Amphipoda; family Talitridae; genus Orchestia; species Orchestia grillus. The sequence goes on along the minus strand of VOMN01073000.1, from coordinate 11,931 downwards.
TGCATCTAAGCGTTTTTTGTTTCCAAAATTTACAATTCATTTTTTTTGAAGATGTGACTTATTAAAGAAAGAAAGTTTATATTTTAACTCGAGGGAAAAACACTCGTGATTGTTTTCAGGGGTATTTTCCATCAAATAAACGTGACAGCCACGCTACAACAATTAAATTTAGATTAATTACGCGAACAAAAAGGCCTTAGTTTTTATTAGCGACTGTGAAAACTTTTCAGTACCTAAGTTTGGAGATAATGGATGCATTAAATTTCCCACGAAAAGTTTGCAATGTTCTCCTCGAGTTCAGGGGTGCAATTTCAGAGTGTTTTTCAAAGGAACCAATATTTTCTGGAGATTGATGAGCCAACTCTTAAATATTTTTAAGTATACACACAACTCCAGGTGATACACTACTTCACTTAAAATTGCCCAAAAGTGGCACAATGTGAAGGTTGTACGAACGTTTGGCTTTCATATTTTGTACTTCATGCAGCTTAGCGAGCTCATTCCCAGAAAGGTTTATGTGAAATTTCATCGATAAACACTAGTTTCTGGCAGATGGATGGCTCCTAACTGTTCCTCTGCGCGGACCCTCACCGCAGGCTTCCTGAACGGGCCAGAGCTTATGCAATACAATGACAACGAGCAGGTTGGCCTAAAAAGAAAGCCACTGAACATACGAATTTCTGGCACTCAATAGGGGAAAGTATGCCTTGACAGTTCCGTTTCGTATGCAAAGTACTCTCTGAAGTGCATTAGAAAACCTATTATTTCCGCTCTTAAAATAGACACCTGTTGGCTGAGCTTCGTCATGTGAAACTGGAGGAAACTTCAACAGACGATAACTCTCTGCGTTCAACAACGAATCTTCGGAGTAATTTATCATTGTAACTGTTGAGTAATGCATGAAATTCAGGACTTGATGTAGAGATTGTGTACATAGCTTGTAATTCTTCAGTTATAGTTTCTTGAGATCTCTGCAGTGATGCATTGCCCTTCGTTGGATTATTTGGATGGAACTGTGAACTTTAATGCCTCATTGTCTTGAACTTTCAAATTTGGATGCATTATCGTCATAGTATTTTGACTTTTGACGGTTCATTGTAATAAAGTTTTTATTTTTGATGGTGTTGGTGTGAAGAGAAGAATTATGATGGATCAGTGTTACGGAGCTTTGAGCTATGATGGAATGCAATGACTGAGGTACTAATTTGGACCCGCGGGACATTGATTGCTTGGAGGGATATGAGGCAATCCTCCGACCACCGTATGAGAAATATGGGTCTATGAGATATGAAACTATGAGATATGTATGAGAAACGATGTGAACTGGCAATTAAGAGTTCACTACGCATGAATAGGTATACGACAAAAAACTACTGTGAATTGAAATTAATATATCATAGTCCAAAATTTTACTACGAGCTCGTCCAAAGACGCTTATTTTTGAAATAAAACTAATATGAAGTACAATATTGCACATCAGACTCTATTATTATATATTTTTGTAAATATATTTTGGTTCTGTTTGCGAAAATGCCTATTAATTATTTACTAGAGTCGAAGAATTTAAGAACAAAAAATGTATTGAGGGAGAGTGAAATCCATATGATGAATTACGTTTCGCATATATTTTGTTTCAAGCACCTCGAATATATCACTAGCAGTTTTCCGTAAATACTGTATTTTCCAACAGCTTTAAAATATCCTAAGTTAGACCGTTGAATATATAACTTCGCTATGATTAAGCAAAAGAATTTACGTTTCAAACTCATTCCAGAAGTAAATAAATTTGCCCAGTTTATGAGAAGTGTCGTCAACATAATGATCACACTTGGAAAACATTATTTGATAAAGGTGAATGCACAAATTTAAAAAAAATTAATAACCTTAATAGAACCCCAGCAGCTTTTGAAGCATTTAGAACAGTGTAAAAGTCATAAAATTGTACGAAAAATTTAAGTATCGGTCAATAAACAGCGTAAAATACAACAAGGGAAGCAGGAAAGCGTTTGAGAGAGAGCTTTTTTAAGATCATTAAGAACAGCAATGGAGAAAAGTGAGTTTTACGTGGCCTAAAAACAAGTAATCCTCTATGAAAGAAGCAGCAATTGCTTAAGGAGGGCCACCATTTACTTCTTTCGCACGAGTAACTTTCACTATGCCAGGTCACCGGTAGCTAAATAGCACTCAGAGGATATAGCTAAACAACACTGAAATGCAGTGAGATTAATGTAGTATTATTTTTTTCAGTTTCAACTTTGTCACTCGCAAAAGAGCTGACATTATTCATAAAAATGGCAACAAAGAATAATGAAGAGCATTGAGATCCGGTGATGATGGCCGCTAATATTTTTTAGTTATGAAGACAGGCCATCAGTTTTCATCGCGCTCTTCTTTTGTAACTGCTGGTTAGGTCGTCGTTCCATCCCATTGAAGAGTACAAATATTTTCCATCTCGTTGAAGAGTACTAAATATTTTCCATCCCGTTAAAGAGTAAAATATTTTTCATCTCTTTGAAGAGCACAAATATTGTTGAAGATAACCCGTTGCATTGCATTGCAGCATCAGTGATCTTCCCGAACAGCTTATGTGTAATTTTTGAATTAATGAATTTTGAATTTTTGATACTGATAATAAATATACAATATCCCGCTTCTAGAAACAGTTTCGCCAAGCTTTACTGAATTGTGTTTCTGAGCTCTAAAGATATTCATAAGACGACAGGCCTGAACCAACGAATTATTGATCATTCGATCGAGCTTATTTCATCGAATCTGCTGAATTGTGATGGGTTTTTCAATAGCGGGCTTAATTTATTTTAGCGTGTCATCTTACACTCGATTCAGGAACCGTGTACTTAGGAAAGCCGTTTTTTGGGCAATACTGTTTCTTACTTTCAACTGTCCAAGTTTTTGTATTTCTGGTGTGCCTCCTTGTATCCACCGATTTTCTTTTGGGATATCACTTTATTGGTGTTAAGTTGACAAGTTGATTCATTGACTTCCAGCGAAGTAAAGCACTTTCTATCTGGAACACCAAAGAATTTTTTTTTGTACGCATGGTAAAAATTCATTGAGAAAGTTTTCCAAAAAGTGCTTTGGCTAATAGCTTATTGACCTAGTTTTGTTCAACATGCTCAAATTATGTTATTCTTAGGCATTACGAGTAAATTTTTTGTTATGATACCTGAGATGTGATCACAATATAAAATGATATTTTGAAATTATACAATATTACACAATATTTATTATGTACATTGATGAGCTCAACAATGCTGCCTGCAGATGAGAAGTGAAAATAATAAGAAAGGGGACCGATCAAAACATGATATAAAGGGAGCGATCGTAGCATAATATAAGGGGAAAGATCATAACATAATATAAGGGGAGCGATCATAACATAATATAAGGGGAGCGATCATAACATAATACAAGGGGAACGATCATAACATAATATAAGGGGAGCGATGATAACATAATATAAGAGCGTGAATGGTCATTTGATTTAATGATTGAACTTAAAAAATACATGAATTACGATTGATCGTAAATTTAACCTTAGTAAATTCAATCATAACTGAATAGGTTGCTTTAATACTCTCTCTGGAGTGATGAAAGAGAGGCACTTCTCCAATGTTAGTAAGATTTTCTAAATTTCCCTTTCTTCGAATGCTGATCGCTTCAAATCATATCCTGTTACAAAATTCAGCTCTTTAGGGTTTCAAAGAAAAAACAAAGCATGCATTTTCTGAGATACATCTGTTTCATCAGAAAATAAAAGCAGTAGCTCCTGTGATGTACTAACTTCGAATACCTATGTCTTATTTTAGCTCGCGAGGTGAGCGCTTCTACTCATATTTTAAGACCAAAGTTTTTTTGTTTTTTAAAGCTTTTATTCATCATTAAAGTTTATTCAACCCACTGATGAGAGAGTGAGCTACAGAAATTAATTAATACGATTGAAATCATAGCATCACATCTTGTGTGACAGTCTACCTATTCGTGGGTGAACTAATGGTTGGGAAAACTTATTATCCTTCTTCCCCGACGCAGTGCTGTTCAGCTTCATCACCATAGCACCAGAAACCTGCAGGACGACAGCAGGCCAGTCCGGGATCTGCTACTCGGCCGCAGACTGCACCACCCTGGCGGGCACTGCTGCCGGCACCTGCGCTTCGGGTCTAGGCGTGTGCTGCCGCAGTGAGTGTCATGATTAATTTTCTGGAGGAGTTGTCATTGGTATCCACTGAGTAAAATGTTATAGTTAGAAGCCAAGACCAAAAACCTTTCTTTGTCAGCTTATAGAAGGTCAATTGTCGTCATAAATTTTAGTTTAAGATTTAAATATGTATGATTACAGTCAATACCGTCTGTGTGGTTGATTGCATTTTAGTTCACGAGTGAAAAGTAAAAAAATCCCTCTCTCCACCCGTGCCTGCAGCGCCAGCTCACAAATATTCCAGTACACCGCCTGTCTAAAGCTGGTTAATTAAAGGCTCACTGTGCCACACGGAAATATCTACCTTCACACTGCTTCAATGCTGCTTCTTTTACGTACTTAACATTCATTTATGCACTGAAAGAAAAAAGGAAGTTCTTGACACTTTACATGCCTATAAAAAATTGATATAACCAAGCAATTTGCTTTCCAATAGGAAGCGTGACTATTTCATCTTTTAGCATATGTGTTCCATTAGAAACAAAAGATCAAAGATTAGAAGAGCGTCCGAATTACGGTTTTCATCTTCTACTCGTAAGTCCTCATTCAGCTAAGCTAGCGATTGTCCAAAAGCATAGACCTCAAACATTCCTTTTAAAATAAGGAAACTGGTTCACGTGACCTTCTGTTCGAATCCTTATTGCAGACCTCTTATAGTTTGGTTTTTATACCTAAGGCTGCACCGAGCGTAGAAATATTGAATTATTTTCGTTTTCATATTGAAATTACTTTATGTTTGTCACAATTATTATTTTCACGTTACGCCTTCAATCTTTGCATTCATCACTCTAATATTTCTAACGTTCTAATTTTAAAATTTGTTGTTGAAAATTATTTTAAGCTAGCAATGAAAGCAACACCAACAACACTAATCTTTATCATTAATATGATAGTACATTTTTTAACAACAGCATTACAAAAAACTTCCTCAATAATGAAACCATAATAATAATAATGAGATTCTTGTTTTCTCATCACAGTCACTCGAACATGCAGCCAAACAAGTGGATTCCAGGAGACAACGTTCGTCAATCCCAACTATCCCGCTGCGCAGACTGCAGCTCTGGGCGGTTGTCAACTCAGGATTACGCCTCGGAACGGCAACATTTGTCAACTTCGACTGGACTTTGACGAGTTTACCTTGACCCAACCTAACAATGAAGGAGAGTGTGAACAAGACTTTCTACAAGTGACAGGAGGATCATCCAACATTCCCAAAATATGTGGGGACAATACAGGACAGCATAGTAAGTAGGTCTGCATTATTTTTAGTGGTAATTTCTATAGGTGTTGAGCAATAGAAAGTATTGAATTTTGATGGTGGTTATACCAGAACATTCGAGTGTAAAGCCTGCCGCTATCATCTCAGGATATCAATGTTAGTTAAAATGATCATAATTTATCTAATCAACCTACAAATAAACTGAAGAAATTGTTTTCTCTATTGACCTTTGAGAGTAGAAAACATTTCAACCATGTAGCAGTAGTAGTGATTTACGAGGTGTAAAGTCTTGGAATTGAGAGCCTTTATAACTTCCCAATCTCGAAAACTAACAAAAGAGTCCCCTGTCGAGCTCAATATTGTGGATTTAACTCAGTTTATTCTGCATTCTGCAACATTTTAACCTGCTTTGTATTTCAAAGTCAGGGGCTACATCAGTGCCTTATGTTTCAGACTAAGAGCTTTGACAGGCCAAGCCATGTGTTTAAGTCTCAAGCTTGAAGCTTCTGAAAATGATCAAATAAACAGTTGATTCCAAATGAATCGAACCCGAAAATTTAAAAGTAAGTTTGGTAAGGTGAATCGTCGGCCTGGATCAAGACTTTGAACTGATAAGTTCACATTTTTTTTTCAAAACCAGGATACAATGACAGAACTTCATTCTCTTTTAAGCAAAATTTATTTTTAGAGGAAGTTCAAGTCACTCCAAAACATCATAGATTCACCTCCATGCTAAATATGTGACACTAAGTTCTTTTTAAGGAAAGCCTCACTTTTCTTGACCCCATTTTGCTCAAAAATCTCGATTTTCGTCTCATCATTCTGTACTACTCGTTTTCAGAATCAATCTTCTTTGTCTAAGTAAGTTTTAGCGGGATTTGATCGAGCAGCAGCGTGACCTGACACGTGAATAGACATTTGGCGCGGTCGATGACCACGCTGTCCATTCTTGTTCAGATTACATATAATGTACGAGCACTCACGTTTGTAACCTACAGAGCCAACACTTTGGCAACCCCAACTCTTGAGTTTGTAGACTTCATGATACAGTTTTCACAAAATTTTCGGTGGAAATTTATATTTCCTGCCCAGGCAAAGTCTCTTTTGGGCCAAAATGATCAAACTTCTTTATAACAGATTGTACCGTAGATCTGGGGATGATGAAACTCGTACAAATTTTTCCAGTACTATTTCCTGATTTTCGATGGTCAATAATATCATTTCTCAAGTCAACACTGAGCTCTCTTGGTTTCCCATCGCGGCGGTAACATGTAAATGACAAATATTAACTTCTTTGGAACGTCTTGGTTTTTGAAATTTTCTAGACTATTTTTATGTAAGAATAGTCTCAAATGATTTAGACAAATTGTGAAATAACAAAAATTCCATATTAGTACAGTATGTATATTTGTATTTAAGAGAATTTCATGAATGTGTGAATAATTTTGTCTAACGTTTGGATGAGTTACTTATTTGATCTACTTCTCATAACCTATTATTCTTTAAAGTGAGTTCAACTTGCCTTTTTATGAACTTACGAGCATCGAAAACGAGTGACTGTAGAAGCCCTAGGTTTTGAGATATCAGTAAAAATATTGAGTGTTCGAGGGTGTATGAATAATTTATTGTTCACCGTACAGGTAGGCGGGTGGACAACCGTTAGTAATTTCAAGTTTCTGGTGAACGCCTTGCGAATTGTTGCTTTGCTGTAGATCTTTTTGAAATGAAATAAATTTGTTAGGATTTTTTCGTAAGTAAAACAGAAGCTCCCCAGCCATTTAAAATATATTTTAAATTGTAGCCCTGAATTTGAGTTTGTTTAAAAATATCGCTGAAATGTTTTCTTCAGCATAGAACTGCATATTTAAAAATGAGTTAAAGATTTTAATGCCATATTAACGAAAATCAATCAATATTTCGACAAACCATCGCTGCGTAGCCGTATAAATAACATTGCTTCAGTGCCTGTAAGTTCATTTTGCTGCAAATCAAATGATGAAATTTTCCATAATTTAAATGACACACATTTTTAATTTGTTTTTCTAGTGTACGTGGACGTGAGCCCCCAGTTCGGCAGCGCCGTGCTCAACATCGACACTGCCTCGGTGGGCGGCAAGTGGAACATCAAAGTCACACAAATTGAATGCGACTCTGCTGACAGAGGTACATCGAAATGAAATGATCGGTAAAACGACCTTTTTGAACATCATATGTAATTGAGATTTATTCTAATGTTTTGAGCTATTTACATTTCCGTCAAACTACATCGGTGCGCCAGTGACAACGTGAAACATAAATTGAAACGGAAAAAAGAAAGAAAGCTACTGGAATTAAGACGGCTATTTCTCACGTTTGCAATTAAAATTGTTCAGTTCGCTGAAACGAAAAGTGAAGTTCAAGTATTTTACGGTGTCATTTAATTTTACTTTGCTAATCTAACCGTTAAGCATGGAACTGTACTTTCTTTTCGCTGGTGAGCAAAAGTTACTCTAAGGGGATTATAGCATAACAGTCGCGTTAAGGAAACTAAGTTACATATGATACTTGACACGTTGAAGTGTTCGATGAGTATTTCGAAACTAAACAGAGATTTAGGCAAAAATAACGTTTCATCGGCGTTGAAACATTTAGGTGAGGTGGGCACGAGTCGCGATCTCCTCTAGTAAAATTAGAATCACCTATCTTGAATTAAAGACTTTGGTTTACCACTTTCAGGCTTCTTACGTCACTCCGAGGCTTAAGAAAATGTATATTGAATGATTTCTAATGTAAAAGCGTGCTTCATGACAGTATTTTTTCACTGATTAAAGTGCTGTTTTTTTTATGATATGCAAATCAGACAAGTTGGCATTTACTGAGGGGCCATTTTATGGCAATGTTTTCTTTGAATACACAAAATCTAAACAGTTGGTATGGAATACGTAATATTACATAAGAAAACTGGCTACTTCATGTTTTTACATTTAAATAATGATTTATATACTTACATTTGGAATATTTATTGGAGAGGAAAGATTTTTTCGAAACAAGTCATGTACAACGCATGTTGCATACGTAATGTCAACATTAAAGTTGAAATTATGAAATTAAACTCCCGAATCAAGGTAAACGATGGCGAGAGTCGTAATTAACACAAAATTTAATTACCCTTCTCTAAATTTTCATTTCGATTTTCACATTTTAATTTTAAAACTGGAATTTTTCTAGCTAAAAATGCAATGAGACATGCTCTGTATGAAACTGATTTCGAAATAAATGATTTTTCTTTCTTTTCTTCGTTGTTTCTTTTGACAGCTCCCACTGGATGCCTGCAATTTTTCAATGAAACCACGGGCACGATCAGCAGCTTCAACTTTAATCCCGCCAACGTCGCAACTGACGGTAAGAATTTACGAGGCTTAGAACGAAATAGTGTCGAAAATGATGTCTAACAACAAAATAATTTAGATTCTCATCTTTTTCCTCGATAGATAGCTAATTTATCTTTCTGAAAGTGAGACTGTATTTTAAAAAGTTTTTACTGTTCAGTTCTCAACAGTAAAGATTTCAGATTTGCATCCAAAAGAGGATAATGTTTTGACCGTATTTCTAAACATTTAGAATAATTTTTTAAAATTTAAATTGTCTGTGTTAAAACACGAGACTGCTACGCAAAAGACTGTGATTCCATTCCTTACTTTAAGTAAGCTCACCACGATGAATTGGTTTTGCTAAATTTATATTTCGTTCTACGAGTGGAAAATTTCATCCAATTTTCATAAGTTAAATTTTTTTAATAGGCCTTCAAGTTTTGAATTTGGATTTTTTGTGCAGTTCAAAATAAGGACAAGGGCCATTTATGGTAATGAAATTGAGTTTTTATTTCAATATGGGGCTCATGTACGTACCTGTTTAAACAGAAATCAAATTTAATGCGTTCTATCTGATGCGAAATAATCGAATTCGATAGAGCCCTTGAGTGGAAGTTGAAGCAGAGTTCATGGGTAGTATGATATGAACAACGAAGTTTATGTATGTCGATATCAGTGCACAGGTGAAAATTGATCTTACGCCTACGAAAGCCTATCTATTCACTTCAGCAGAACAGCACTAGGAATATGGGCTGGAGGAAAAGTAGTATTGGGTCTGGCATCTTTGACTCATACCTTGAGAGATTCCCAAATAAGTCAGGAGTTATTTAAAAATAAATTTAGCCTATTCACATTTTCGTAATGTAATCGCAAGAGTCGTGTGACGAGCACAGCGAAGATTGTGAAAAAAAATTGGTGTGTCCATGAATTTCAGGATCATTTAAGCATCATTCGGCTCTGAGATACAAGAAGCGAGCATCCTAGATGTAATTGGAAAATTTCATAGCGTGCTACAGCAAGTATACCATTTCCTTATTAAATTCTTCAACGCAGTTGACAAAAATGAAAATTTTGCTGTGCACTCAACCTTGCATCATACGAGTGTTACCGATATACATGTTTACATGTTCATTGAATGTACAGTAATTATTGTGTACAGGTGTTTCTTTATGGTTTTGGAACTGAAAAATTTCTCTGAATATAACGAAATTTTAATGAATATAGGACGACCCATTCAATGCTTGTGGCAATCAACTTCACCCGTCACTCACATACAAGTGATTTACGATTGGTTTATTCGTAGGGGATAAAAAAATAATTTTCGCATGGAAAACTTGAAATTGGCATCATTGTACTTACATGCTACTGAAACAAGGTTCGCTTTCAGTTTTTTGAGGTGGAAAAACTGGTATCACACAAATATTATAGTGGCATTGGCCAATAATAGATATGTGTACAGAGTTCATGCACACAAATATGAGTTTAGATTGTTTGGATGCACATGATTTAGAAAGCGTTTCGCTTACTTGGAAGAAATACTTCTGAATATATTTATATTTTAATAACTGTTCAGTGGACAATCTTGAAATTTGTAAGGAGTTATTATTACAACCTGATAGTTGAGCACAGAATGCTCACTTAGTGACGGGTACGTCATGACACGACAGGAATAAAATCCCAGCCTCTCACCGTTCACTTGAGAAGTCGAGTAGTTCTGCCTAAGCACGTTGGGCCATGCTTATATGTATATAGACAGCAGTCTTCATACCCTGCAATAGTTTATATTCGCAGGCTTAGTTGAGCTTGGCGCTCGCACGCTTGGAACACATATACCCCATATGTCTTAGGTTAAAATAGCTATATAGTGTTTGGCTTGTCCTGTCACTCTTTCATAGTTTCGTATTTATGCTCTTCACAAATCATATTTGCTCTTTAAACCAAATCTCAAATCAAACGGTTACAGGAATTTGTCAATCCCTGACTGGTCTGATCGCTAACTATTTTGCAGTTTTAAAATTGTGATCGCTGTTCTCATTATGGATTGAATACATGGAAGTTAGAAGTATTTTGCAGGCAGCAATGACCAATTAGAAAAATCTGATTATTCTTAAATGTTGGTTCAAGTATTGGCTCTCATTTAAAAATACCATAACATGAAGAAATATTGAGTTTCCATATTTTATTGTTCATAAGAGCCATTGCACATTTGATGCCTGCTCAAGAAACAACAACGCGGCCATTTTGTTGTCGACTCAAATTGTACGAGGCAGTGAAATTGATCAATCGCCGAGCTGTCATGTTAATGATGGTCATAATCTGGTGAGAATACTGGGTCTCACAGCCCCAGTTCTTCATTACCTGCTGTATTATAAGTTCGTTTGTAACGAAAGATTTATTCGTGCAGCAACCCGACAGCTCGCTGAGCAGTCGTACGGTGTGTGCATCCAGTCACAGCCGGGCTACTGTAGCATCACCTACAGACAGGTGGCCGGCAGCGCATTCTCGCTCAGTTCTGACTCCGGTGGTCTAGCTCCAGGTCAGTGTCTGCAATTTTGTTCTTGCATGTACCCGTACTGCACTGTTGAAGGAATGAATGTTTTCTGTTGGATTAAAATTTCCGTGTATCATTTTTCCTCGTCATAAAAGTTTGTAGAACTTCTTGTATTAATTTAAGGAGGAAGGAACAAATGCTATTTGATTTCCAATTCTATTTGCAACTGGCTGTTACAACTGGCCAGTTTTACTGGGAACTGGGCCAGTGAAACTGGGAGCATTTTAAATGATGTAAGTGATTGTTCAGCTGGAGGCGTCGGATTTTGTCTCCTCCTAGAAATAGGGGCTTCTAATATTGGCTGTCAATTCAGGCAATTCTTCGCAGGCTTGATTTGGCACTAATTAAATGAAGCACTACTAATAAATTTGCATATACAGGCTGAAGCGTGGGAAATACCTTGTTTGAAAATGAAATAGAAAATTGTACTTGGTTTTAAACTTTTTATCCTCTTGTGAACAATTACTATTTAACCTGGTATTCACTAAGAGTTATGAAACCTGTTGTCCAAAAGTTTTCCAGTAATCTGAAACTCGATGTTAGCACAAACTAAGACCCAGATACTCTACTGAGGGACCTTCTACAAAGCCAG
>VOMN01072988.1:0-10314 GCA_014899125.1 Orchestia grillus | reverse complement strand
GAAAAAACATCAAGGTTCCGTTTATTTGATTGTATGTTTTTTCCCCATAGGATTTGAAAGTCATGCTCTGGTCAAACCATACGCCTAGATTTTTTACTTTATCGAACGGTTTGATTACCTGGTTTTCCAGAGTCAGAGTAAGTTTAAGGCGCTTCTTCATTGTGCCTTTAGAGCCAAAGATGATGCATTGTGTTTTGCTTACGCTAAGTTTGAGGCCATTTTGGTCGTACCATGATTTTTGATTGGTTAGATCAACAGACCGGCAAGTTGACATAGACAAATTTTTTTCGAGCTGAACAAACAAAACAACACGTTATTCGGAAAGTAAACAGACCTGTATGAACTGATTTCTGTGTTTCCTGTCGGTCGACTTCTTTGTGTTAGTGTTGCCATCAGGTTGCAGCCAGCTTGGAGAATTTTTAATCAGAATTGGTTTATGATGCACTGAGAAAGTACGAAGGGCATTCAAATCATGTGCTAATTTTATAATTCTTTATTATGTATACAATGGATCTATTTTTCAACATAACATCCGTCAAAGTCAATGCACTTCTCCAGGCAGTACTTCCATGCTTTTAGGCCATTTTTGAAGAAATCTGCAGACCCCTTTATGAGGCATGTTTCTGCTGCATGTTTTGCTTCACCAGCACTGTTAAAAATGGACGCCTTTCAGCCCTTCTTTGAGTTTTGGAAATAAAAAAGTCAAATGGTGCCAGGCCAGAGCTATAAGGTAGATGTGGCAGCTATTCCCATCGAAATTCTCTCAAAACTTCTTTTGTAACTCGTGAAGAATGCGCTGGGGCGTTGTCGTGATGGAAGAGGATTCCACGATGGAGCTTTCCTCAACCATATTTAGCTAATTAGCTAATTCTGCTCTCAATTTCCTCAAAACTTTTTCATAACAGGCTTCTGTGACAGTTTTTAAACCTTCTATAAAGTCAACAAGTGCGAGCATATTTTATCTTGTTGGTACTCTGGTCATGGGAAGATTCCGCGAGTTTTGTGAATTACCCTCGAATATTTGTTTACTGTGATCATTTGCCAATTGACGATGGGATTGTTTTGTAGGATTGAGTGACTGATGGAAGTGAAGATAAATAGGTGACAGAAGTAAGACGAGATCCATAAGTCACTTAAGGCGGGCTTGCAGTTGATGTAATGAATGTCTAATTAAGCAGACTAAGAAGCATTGATCTTCGGTAAACATGTTTTCATTAGAATTTATACATGAAAATCTGACAATCCTATGGTCGAGGCTCTCATGCTGAATTGATATCTACTTGTTGAAGGTAACCAATCCTGAACCAATATTATGAAACAAAATGAAAGATAGAGCAAATGTGATAAGCATAGTGAGTGTCAAATATCTTTCACATACCTTCCCATATTCCACTACGAGCTGCACATAGTTACAACTTAACTGATTCGGACAGTATAGCTGACGGCGGTTTGGAACCGCATGGTATTCGAAATCAGGATCATGGTAAACTAAGTGATCTCAATACTTGGCCTCTTCCACGTTTCTCGAGCTTCTATTGAATCCGCAAGGTTTTTCTTCTCTGTCTTTGCACGCAACAGTCGGTGTGAGCACGTAATTTGAACGCTCTTATAACAGGCGGTAAACTGACGGCTCTGCCTCGCTGTTGTTTGTGCTAAGCGAATACTTTAGTTTTTAGAGAATTCGAGGGAAATAAATTTGGCTATCTTTTTCTCCTTCCCAAATATTATTGAATAAATTAGTTGGGTGAAATTTCTGTTCTCGCTCTTATCGTTGTACAGTTTATTTTGAATTACGTATAAGTTCAACAGACATTGTAGGTTTTTATTTTTAATATGAAATTACACCCCCTGATGTTTTCCTCGTGAAGTCAGATATGCAGGACGCTATAGATCGAGCGCGCGACTGAGCGGTGTTGTCAGGGAGGGTCTGTGACGTACTCTATTTTGGAACTCGTTCCGCGTGAGGACTTTCGACCGCGCAAGGTCGATCGATTTATTCCGATTTCTAGGAGAAGTCATAAAATATAAGCGGAGGGAAGGTACCACCCTTTCTTTAAGAATAAGTCTCTCTGAAATAAATTGATTCTACTTCGATAAAGTCGCTGACTCGCCTCATTCTCGCGGGCTGATCCAATTTTCAGTTTGTGCACCAACATTTCGCGCCATGAGTTGCTCAAGCTAACTATCATAAAATCGTGGAATGCAAATTCTAAATTATTCGCAGATGAAGTCTATATGAAATAAACGAACATTGTTTCAGAATCGCACGCTACGCGAACTTGAGATATAAAGCATTTGAAGTATCACCTGTTCGAAGCCTTGATTTACCTTTACGGCTCTTCCACTCGGTGGTGTGTCCCTCGATTGCATCGCACACGTCCCGCCAAGACTCGGAGAAGGTCTGACGCCGCGCCGCGCATAAACATTGGACAGAAAATAGATCTCTGAAGGTTCCAGCTCGTGGGAAGGCCGTTTGTGTTGCAGCAAATTTGCGGGCGGCGGACGGTCGGCCCGCCCTTAGCGCGACCATCCAAAGGCCCTGACAAAGGCACATAAAACTGATCACTGCCTGCGACAAGACTGCCAACCTGGCCATTGCCAGTCGTTTTTGATCATTTCGATAAAAGTGGCCGGAATTGCACAGAGTGTAATAGGAAAAAATGGAGTGAGATAGCCGTAGCCAGTCACGGAACAGGTGTCCTGCGTATGTGCGCACTTGTCAGAGGCAAGGATGGGACAGACGAACACAACTCGTGTGGTTAGAAATTTGATACAGATTCTAGTAGGAGTAATAACGAAAAATGACATGATTTTTCTGTATGGTAAAAAAGTAAGCTGCACCCTCCGCTTCCCGTACCTAAGCAAAAGGTTCAGATTTAAAAAGCACAGAGATAGATGATTAGTGTTCACGCGAGTGAGCTAAGTGCAGTATGTTGAAATGTTAAGATTGGTCAAAATCGGCTTGGAATGGATAAAATATAAATGGAAGTAATAGATACTTTTTTTCTTTTGAAAATTTCTCCTGGTTTGCCATTGCTGTTTTCTAAACTGATGCACTTTCGGGATACTGAGTAACTGGATATGAATGATGAGCGATTTTGAACCTTATGGACAAGTTGAATCTTCTGTGACATTGGAACGGGAGTGAGTACTTAATTAAGACATCAATTTTTCAGGTTTTTCTACCGTAGCAATTTCTAGTATTTCAATATAAAATACATGTGCAACGAAACCAAACACATGTATTTTATATTGAAAATGAAATAAAGTAAAACTAAGGAATTGATGAGAATTGTACAAGAATAAAGTAAAAATGGCAGTAGCAATACTGATTGAAAATAATGAGACGTGAAGAACAGGCAATGAAGAAAAACGGGCAAAAATATCTCAAATTAGGTTTCATTTTGGGGTCTTCAGGCTTTTATATAAGTAAGCCAAGAAGAAAAAACGCTCATAAGAGGCAAAAATATTTAGGCTTGGAGTTTGGTGAAACTAATTAGAGCACTTAGACGATTAGACAGCTGGACAGGTAGGAGGATACAGTGTAGTAAGTGCTTAATGTTTTTCATCCCACTATTAAAATAGTTCAGTGTCGCTTGGTTGGCTGGTCCTTCCGTCCGTTCATCCTAAATTTACAGCGTCTAAACTAATAACGTCTGTCAGCTATAAGGCAGTCCGCATCAGTAATACTGAAAGTAACATTGTTCCATGTCAGAGTTACCGTAAGTAAGAGGGCATCTTAAAAATTTAATATAATTTGTTCTATCATTTTTTTGGCAGGGCGCCTCCATTAGTAGTTGAATATTTGTTGCGTTACTCTGAATGAATTGTAGCTAAATGCAATCAGAAGCAGAGAGATGTGAGGCTACAGTCGGTCTATGCTCGGTGGGAACTTCAGGCTACCATGAACGTGTGCGCGTGCCTTAGATAATCGCGGGAAAACGTCGAGTCTCTCCTCATCAATGCACCCTGTGGAATGACAGATCCCGCTAGCTAACCATTCTGAATTCTGTATAGCGCCAGCACGTGTCGTAGAAATCTGTTTGCGTAGCTTTGCAATCAAATGAATCAGTCCATATTTTTCTCCACAGCTGGGAAACCTGGTGTCCCTTACGGCCGACTCTCTTCCATCTAGAGTGCCATCTCTGTTCTGTCGATTCAATTTTATTTTTCCGTCTCTCTAAAATGAAAGCTCAGAGCAAGGGAGGAACGTTTGGTCGATTACGAAAATTAATTAAATCGAAACATTTTGCGGTCCTCAAACACGGAGCCCAAACTTGTTCTCCTAATTTCGGGAGAAATTGTACGACTCTTCATTCAATTTTTCAGTTGATATTTATTTCTCGAAGTCTTCCTACCTCTCTTGCAAGTGAAAAAATCAGAGTTAATCCCTGGCGTAATAATGAGACCGCTACTGACTACCCCTGATGACATCTGACTGTGTAGATGGAATGGGAGACCAATAATATACATTCTCATGAACGATTGATCGAGTTACGTGTTCTTCAGAGTACTACGGACCACCAAAACAGCTTCATAATCTTCGAGTGATCATAAAAGTCACTTACAGTTTTTTCATATTTTCTGCAACCTGATTTTAAGCTCGAGCGTACCTTGCCTATTTACATACATAGAAGCGAGATGAGACCTCGGTGACCTGCACCTCAGCACCTGCTCCCGGGCGCGACCCAGAGGCCAGTCGAGTGTGACACGGTCGCGATAGCCGCAACTTTACGAGCAGCTCAGCGCAGCAGCGCGCGGGCCATGCTGTTCAATTAGCGCCCACTGATCCACAGGGCTGAAGGCGGCCCGGCCGCCCACCGGCGTGGTCTCCTCTGAGCCTGTGACAGATGATGCCTGTTCGCTACACGACCTACAGCGAAATCATGCTCGTTTACTACTTCTGACTCTCCTCCGACGTGCCAGATCGATGATAGGGAAACCGTCACTTCAGAAGCCATTGTGATGCTGGTGGCCTGAGGTTTTCCCGGGCTGTGGCCATGTTCAGAGCTGGTTTGTTCTTAAGGGGATCATTGATTTCAAGTGCAAATTCTTGGTGATTTAAATAGCGGTAGTGGGAAGGCGTGTCAGAAGTTATCATCAGGTAACCTGCGATAACATAAGGCTGTGTGAATCGACATAAAATGAATAAACTCATGCAAATTGATATAACATTTTGTATGGTTACATGAGGTCATGATTGAAAACTATCGATTACGTAAGCTAATAAAAGTTAACTAGTTTGCATGCAGAAGCATCTCTGGAACGTTTGCACATTAACTTTAAACGTTTCTTGCAGATTAAGCTTCTCGGATACAGTAAGTCAACCATCATTATACTTCAAATACACTCAAGTGTCTTTAGAAGAGTCAACTTGCCAGTAATTTTTTTTATTGAGGAGATCGCTGGGTAGCCAGTTTTAGCTCCTGTTTAAATTTAAAAAGACAGCGAAAAGCTTGAAGTAGTTTTTGATATGAGTTAGTAAAAAGTATATGTCCTAAATCAAATGGAGCTTCGGAATGTAACATCCGTTAGCTACAAGAAAAAATCTGTTGAGAAAAATTGTAAAATACTTCTTATACAACTAAATTTTTTTGATCGTTCTTGTTAAAGTTGCATTTAAGCTGAAGCACTTGCCATTCCATTCCACTTATGTTCGTATGTTTTCTACATAAAATTGGGCAGCCTGGATACGTATAGCGAACTTTCTACGGAATTTTGAAATGCGTCGATAGTCGTTATACCGAAGCTCTACGAAGCTACGCTATTTCATGTACATAAGCGAACAGATGCAAATCACACAGCGCAAACTCAAGGCTACAAAAAGAATAATCAAAAACGCCGTATTCGAATCGATGCAAAAGTTCTTGAGTTTTTCTAGCATTGTGAGGACGAGCGTTGTCATGCAAAAACAAAACACAAGATGGCGGCATACAGCGGCACTGATTTTGAATACCTAGCATAAGTTTTCTACAAAGTTTCTTAAAAGTTTTCTCAAACGCTTGAAGAACTGCCTAACAGTAAAAGAGTTAAGAAGTAAATTTTGCCAATTTGTTCTATCTAAGATCTTTCGTATAATTTACGAATTTACAGAACACTACCTAGGAATTAGACTTAAATGTTAAGTAGTGATTCACTTGAAATCGAATCACTTGAGCTATTATAACTAAGCGAATTAACTGTAAAAATCATAAATGAATGAATAATAGTAAACGTATATTTTCTCGGATTAGGAGATATGAATAATGAAAAGCAATTGTATACATTCGAACACGTACAATAATCCAAAAAGGGGTGTTAAATTTTTACTAACTCTGTTATAGACTGTAGACGAAGTTTGAAGTAATGCAGACCTAATTACTGGAGGTTGCTATCGACCTATTCGCCACTGTAGCGTTACCAGTGGCTGGTAGATCCATTGTCAAACCCGTTCGACAGCCGCAGCCTGTTCTCAGGGTTGCCAGCTTTATAACTCTGGATTTCACCATCTCGCTAACCCTACTCAACTCCGAAGACTGGAAAACTTCGGCATACAAGTATGTAGCATATGTCAGGGTGTCACATCACAACCTCTCACAAAAACGTATACCTTGCTTTAGAATATCAATAATTCGACTGGAATTCTGTTTGAAACATTTGAAACATTTATTTAACACAAGTAATTTACAGCAGACGCAGTTTTACAATCAAATGAGAAATGACGAAAAACTGGAATCAGGATGTACGCCACATGTGGGCACGAATAGGCTACAAGGCTTCTAGGGCAACCTATATAGAAATGAAAACCTTCAATTTACAGCACATCAATGATTAATATAAGAAAAAAACTTAAAGTTAGGCACAGCTATGTAAATTACAGTAATTGAATGAGTAGCTTAAAATTACAGATAAGGGTAAAAATATGGTATGAATTAGCAATTGAAGTAAGAGACTACATGCATACACATATTTGAGTATATATCCACATAGGTCGACGTTCGAGAACATATATATATCCCTTCAATGAAAAGAACCTGTAAAAAAGAACCTTTATTAATTCCAACACGTTTTAGCGCTAGGTTTACAATACTTCACAACTACTGGCGTGGTGAGGGATGTGAGGAATATGTGGTTTAAACTTCCTTTTCCAAGGAAAATATTCCCTGGTTACGTGAAAATGCCTCACCTGAGCCGAGATTCGAACCCAGGTCCTCTCGGTTACAAGGCCATCACGCTACCAGTACGCCATGGAGTCCAACATGGAGAGAATAAAGCGAGAGAAGTAGCTTAAAATTACAAATTAGGGTACAAAATGGTATGAGATAGTAACTTAATAAAGGACTACATACATACACATTTTTGAATATGCATTTTCGTAGGTCTACGTACACAGACTTACGCATATTCTTGCAATACAGTGAGCGAAGGTAAGTCTCAAAATTCATCTTAAATTATTTAAATGAGGTATTTTGCTGTATGTTTGAGGAATGGAATTCTAAAATTTGGTGCCGGCAAAGAGAATGCAATGATGGGATTTGGCACGTGAGTCACTAGGAAACACTAATTTTTTATAATTTCTAGTGGGGACGGAATTGGGCTGAAATTGTTTCATGAAGATTTGGGTCCCTGGTTATTCTAATGGTTCTAAACATAAAATTTCCCAGCGAAAATTGGTAAAGGTTTGGGAATTTCAGAACTCCTATGCATATAAAAGTCGTTAGTGTGTTCATTATAGTCCAGGTGTGCAGTATATGCTCATATGACTTTTTTCTTTAGAGTAAAAACTTTGTTTGTTTTGTTTTTACCGGTCCCTCACCATACTTCTATTCCATATTGAAGAAACGAGTAAATAAGTGTTTGATACAACATTTTTAAGGCATCAGTTAGCAGTATATTTCTTGCTTTATATTGTACACAAATCGATTTCGAAAGTCTTGAACAAATGATTGATGTATCTTCGCTGGAAGTCAAATGCTGTCAAGGATTATTCCCAAAAACTTTGAGTGATCAGGTCGTTCTATTATAAAATTTGCTATCGTTATTTGCGGGAGCTGAATGTTTTTCTGTACGAGAAAAGAATGTTCTTCGTTTTACTTATATTGATGCAGATTTTATTAGCTTATAGCCACATAGTTGATTTTAGCTTACACAGTCTAATTCAACGCTGAAAATAGTTTTCTTCTTCCTTCTTCAGATATTTTTAAAATAAAGAATATTTTTGTTTATATGGACCCTAACGTTGAGTAATGTTAAAAATATTTTACTCTTAAGTTTGTCATACAATTGAGAGTTCCTAGCTCAAAACTGAAAAAACAAGGTTCGTAATGATTCTTTTTACGAAATCAGGCTAAATTTAAAAGGCTTTTACTTTACGTGATGTCAATCTTTGTGCAGATACTGATGCAGTTTTGATTTCCTGTCGCGTATTTCTCTTCAACCCGTGAGTCGTCGTTCATCATAAGAGACGAACGAATGGCAATACGTAGGATGTGTAAATTTATCGCGATTGGTGCCTAAGCATCGCGACTGATGCCTAATTCATGAAGTTAAATTGCCTCAAATTTCAACATTAGCACATATAATCTTCTAACTACATTTCAGAGTTTTCAGGACTCCACACTAACCTAATGCAACATGGTCAAAAATTCATTCGATCGTAACGAGCGTCACTGAAATTATTTTCCGTCTATATGAATTTCAAAACTCACTTTCCTAAAGTTGCTGCTATTTTTTCTTAACTAGCAAAATGTAGTCTTATTGCACATATACATGAAGCCGCAGCTAGAGTTTCGCACAAAGCTAAATGCAGCTTATGGCAAAAATAATTCGGCCGGTGAAGGGGTTTAACCGCACCTGGTCTAACGAGGTCGAGACGAATTCTGCGTGAAGTCTACGGGTGCAGCTCGCCCAGTTTAAGTAGGGCCGGTTCCCGGGGTGCTTTATTTCAACAAGCAGCGTGAGAATGAGCAGCGGGAAACGCGAGCTTCATCACGCCAACGTAAATGCATCTCGGTGAACTCAGCCAAGGACACTCGTTTGCGGCTCACAAAGGGTATTATTTACACGTTTTAGATACGGCGGTATTTTTTGCCTTCATCTTCACATCATGGATATTAAGCCATTGCTAAGTATTCGTCATTGATGTCAGAATGCCACAGGATACTATTTGAGCAAGGCCCTATGCGGTCATAAAGTAAAGGGTAGTGAAGAATTATACCGTTCACAGCCTACAAACAAATCGATGAGTTGTTCTGTGCAGGACAGTGACGGTGGTCCTTTGAAGAAAAGAACTTTTATTCTTCCGTTTGGAAATAAAGGACAATGTCGACCTCCGATCCCGTTCATGTTCGGAATTAATGGAATCCAATCCTATCTTGGTCACTGAAGTGCATGTAGCGGTGTAATAAGTCTGTGCGGCATAAGAATAAACTATTCTCAAAGAGATATGCATTTTACTGTTTGAAGCTATATGTAAACAGAAATTTGGGAACATGCTGAAATTTTCTTTATAATATTTCTGTAATAGCCCGTAATTCGAGAAATCATATTTATGTATCACACAGAAATTTCCATGAGATAGAATATTTTGTTTCACATCACAATTCAATATTTGTGTATCGTGCTGCATTTAGGTGACCGAAATTTCTCCATATGCAACGATGAGCCTAAAAATATTCGTGTAGGGTGGTACGTATTTGGTAACGTGCAACCGCTCACAAGAGGATATTTGTGTAACATGCAGTAACTCACAAACGAAAATTTGTGCAACGAGTTGAAAATTTGGCATCATGCAATTATGTTCCAATGTTCGTGCACCATATTTCCAAACTCTTTTCATATCAAATACATAAATCCCCTATGTCGACTAATGTGTCGTGTCACACTAATGCTCCTATCTCTATTTAGGAAGCGATGGTCTTACTCGATACGGTACCTCAGAAATATAGAGTGGTCAATAAAGGGTCCTGAACTTGAATAGTGTGTCCTTTATAAGAGCTCATGCATCAGTTGTACACTGATTCATGGCTCACCACGCGCAAGTATTCTGCTGAGAAAACAAACTTAAAACCGACAACTGAAGTGAAGAGAGATCATAAACATACTAAAAGTGTGTAGTTAACGTGAACACAGGCGGCACCCCAGTGTGGCCTCGGCGTGACGTCCGAAACATCTCCAAGTACAAGTAGAGGAAAGCGTCGTCCCATTCAAACTCGGCGCTCTGCCATGGAACACCTATGCGTCAGCGAGCTGATGTGCAGACGATACCACGTGCTGTATTGAGTGAAGCTCACGCACCAAATCCCACCATTGCATTCTCTCTGCAGGTACTAAACT